>JAWNPP010000002.1:600000-785000 GCA_035047445.1 Drosophila siamana
AGATTTCATTCTTGAAATTGAGAAGAAAACTGCAGAATGAAAGGAAGTAAAGAATGTTGTATATCTTGGGCGCAACGTTGGGTCAGAACAACAAAATAAGCAAGCAAAGCATGTCACGACCTGCGCAGAAGTTTGAATTAGAGTTTTTAGCATGAAGTTACTCAATGAAAAAAGCTTTCATGGGAGTTGAGTTTCTGTAAGCCCTTGTAAAGTGTGAGCCTATTTGGCTTTGTCTTTCTCTGTCCGCCCTCTTCCCTCCCCACTAACTCTCAACGTCATGTTATATACACACATTTGTCCTAGATTTAGTCAATTTTACAGAATGAACCATCCACGGAGCATCGCCCAATATAGACGGCAACGACGTCACTGCTGTGTCAAGGACTGCAGCGGGCGCATGAATTTCGAAATGCATACAAACACATATTTAGGTACGGATGTCGAAATACAGAGGCATACATATAGATTCAATGAAAATTCATACTCAAGGTAAAGCGCACACGTCAGCATGCCTAGCCAAGGATAACTAAGCGGCCGCCTTACCCGATGTGCCATGAATGAATTTTGAATTTGGTTTGAAGTCACCACCCACTAGATATGGCAGATATGGCCTAGATAATATATCTAAATGCAACTGGAAAGCTTTAGCTGCGCTAGACCAAGTGGCAATTTCATTCATTCATGGAGTTGCCACTATGGCAAACATACGCACACGGGCATGTGTGTGACGTACCACTACAGGTGTTGTCAGCAACAACTCCAGTAAGCCAACCAACATACACACAAATCCTGGCAAGAGCCTGCCTCAAGCAGAAATTAAAAGTCCCCAAATTAGAAACAATGCCCTAAATTGGCAAACTCTCAATAGAGCGCATGCGTGGGAAACACTAAGATGAAGAGAGACGAAGACAGTGAGAAAGTAAGAGTGCGGGTGTGTGTGTGTGTGTGTCCGTGTGGGAGCTGCGACTGTTGCAGCAGTAACATGCTTAAGTCATTTGTCTATGATCTCTATACACACATCTAAATCTGAAAGCTTGCTCACATGCATGCAAGCATTTGTGAATATGGAGTTCGCATATATTGTGTATTATTTCGATTTAAAATCACGGTCTCTAACATTTTTGATCTTTTGCAGTATTTTTTCTTTTTTTGTAAATATAAAGAGTTGTCAGCCATTTGCAAACACCCACACATGCATATGAGTGCGTACTAAGTGCGAAGGCCAAACTCAAAGTATGAATGAAATATTTCCATCTGAAGTGCATGCTTTTTATCTGTGTATACATGCACATCTCCATGTGAATATTTTTTTGTTAAGTAAGCATGTTGTGCAATTGCTTTAATTGACAACTCTTTGTGATTAACGCTTCCGCAGTCTATTTAATAATTTCATAGCCAAAAGTCACGCACATGCTTTATATTTTATTTATTGTGATAGATAATAGAAATTCGATGCAAATCGCAAATCAACTTGTACTGATTTGTACTTATTTTCATTGCTGGCATTTTATATTAGTTTTGTCAGGTATCTAGAACATAGCATACTGCCATAAGTAATACAGAAAGCCATGAATGAAATCAAAAGAAACTTGATGTTGTTGCTGCCGTTGCGCATATATTGTTGTGTGTTGTTGTAAGTGCCTCAATGTGAGGCAAATGGAGAAATGAACAAGCAGGGCGAGTGACATCATTTTCAATGGGGGCGCTACGCTTAAAACAGAAAGAAAAACAATTAGGAAAACAAGCTAGTTGTTGGCTGGCATTCCATTTCATTCATTACATGTGGCGACAGACAGGCTATGTGGAGACGTCGTCGATGCATGTATTTGTATGAGTGTATGTATGCAGATAGATGTATATATATACATACATACATATGTACTTTCGATTGAACCAGACAAATGAGTCACATTTCATTCATGCCCAACTTGCTTGATTAATGTCCCTTGTCGCAGCCGTCTTCCACCATTCAGTGAATATTTGACATAGTATTTTTTTATTTCTATACAAAAATTCGCCCAGCCTAAATTGGCGATAATTGTCGGACATTAATCGAGTGCAAGAGTAATTAGGAAGTACATATGTAACTGCAAGTGATCTGCAACTCCCAACGCATTGAAATGGAAAAGAGGAAAAAGCGAGAGCTACTTACCTTTCATGTCCTTCTGTCATGATTTGTAATCAGAAAGATTCTAATATAGCAGCGTATAGTGTCGGTGTTGTTCTTGATGGTGGCAAAATACACCATGATTAAAGCATAAAGACATTCAGAGCCTGCTGCTGCACAAACTTTCCAAAACGAATGACAACAGCAACCACAACAACAACAACAACAACTGCAACGACAACGACAAGAGAGTGAAGTTAGCTGCAGTAGACAACTGGATTATTCCTATTGTTGTTGCCCGTTCCAGATGATTTGCTGTTGTTGTTGTTGCTGGTGTTCTCGCTGCTGCTTCTTGTGGTGCTGCTGTATTGGTTTTCTTCCTCTTGGGGTGGTTGTAGTTGTTGTTTTTGTAGTAATAGTAGGTGGTGCTGTAGATTTGTTGTTTTTACTCTCTTTTCAATTTCGTTTCTTTTGGCACAATACGATAGACGACGCCACAGTTTTGTTACTGGCGAAACGCGTTCACACTTTTAGTTGCTATTTTTTATATAGGAATGGAAAACCAATATTAGCATCTTAATAGTTAGACTTTAAGCTTTACATTAAATTTGAGATTTTGTTTTCTGGTATAAATAACAGTTATAAACCAGCAGCAGACAGCGACGAAAGGGCGAACTTTTTCTTTTTCAATACACTCGCAACACACACACACACATTCACACGTACACTATGTGGGCGTGTAGACAAACACTGTGGAAAAACTTCATGGAGCAAATATATGTCCGAATTTTTCCAAGCAACAAAGATGTAACAGGCATCAGAGAGAGCGAGAACGCACAGAGCAGAGCCTGATGAGCCTGTATTCAACTAACTGAGAGCATGCACAAGTCCCAACAACAACAGTACACTCAGTCTATAGAATATAAAAGATATTCTTATTGCTCTTCTATTTAACAAATTTTCTTAAAAAAAAAAAAACATTTAATGACAGCTGACCAACTGTTATTTGATTTTTTGTTTAGACTATGCATTGCAAGCATGAAATTTTGCAAAACAACGTTTCACTATGAACGAAGAATTCATTCATACATTCCATCAAGGCTACAGGCGCCTATACCCGCACACACAAACACATACACTCAATCACAAATTCACGCTCTCTCTCTTTCTCAATGTGTCACTTTCCATATGTATGGACCACTCATTGTGTTTGGCTGCTCTCACTTGCATGATTGCGAGAGCGTGTCGCAACCAACGCACTTCGCTTGCGCACATACGAAAAAAAAGGTAGCACATATACACAACACACACGAACACGCATGCACTAAGAGTGAGGTAGAACGTTTTTGGGCGATTTCTCCATTTACGCATACATATATAATCAAATATGTATATACTTTTAAGTTCATACATACATAGATTTTTGCTTGTGCAATTTTTTACATTTCTTATATTTACACAATTAACATGCATTCTGTATAGGCAACAACATATTTTCATTACTGAGATCTTGTGTCTTTGCAATTGTTTACAACGGCATGTGCGTCGGCTATTGTTTAATTTGCTTTTAGTTTTTTGCACTGTGAATTTGGGGATTAGTATGTGTTCAATCTTTCGACTTTGGCGCAGACAGAACGAACGAAAGGCCGTTAAGGAGGTGTCAGGTGCGGGTGCGTACGGAACTGACTGTGAGAGGGTGACGGAGACGTATACGGTGGAGGAGGTGGTGTGGTGTATCGGAATTTTTCTCTATTGGATAACAGCTTTTCGCATTTTTTGTCGTTTTGCCCGTTTTCGCAAAAGAACAGACATTAGCTGAGTTATTTGTCGCACAGTTTATTGAATTGTTTGCACTTTTTTTTTTGTTATTTTTACAACTTGTCTTTTTGGAGACATTTGCAACTCTGATGCCAAGTGGAAGGTTTTTTTGGCTTGCCTATTCGAATTTTGACTTGCGTTTTATGGTTTCAAGACAGTTATATTTTTTACTTCGATTTATTTCATTTTTCACTCGATATTCAATTTAATTTTCTATATCTTTTCATTTTCATTATTCTCATGCAGGATTCAGATGAATTCAGACTTTTTTTCTTAAAAAAGAGCTTTCTTAAAGCTGTTTTATGTGTCGGGGTGTGACCACAAACAAAGTTTCCGAAATATCCGTTTTTAATCAATGGAAATCTACCAAAATAAAAAATATCTGATAAGTGCCACTTGTTTAACATTTCAGTATATTTTTATTTTCATATGAAAGGCCCATCACCCAAAGTTTAATTAGTTTTTTTTATATTGTCAAAGTCTAGATGCAGCGCATATAACATTTTTTGCAACTTTCAGTTACCTTTCTCATACTCATCCATTAAAATCCAAAAAAATTCTAAAAATTAGTAACGACATTATTTCAAAGAAAATCAATCGATGACTTTTTAGTATTTTTATACTTATAAGTCTTATTGAAATTATTATTAATTTCAAAGCGATTAATGTAACATTGATGCCTGTTGTCAATAATATAAAAAACACCCAAGAATTATTCTTTTTATTTTTTAGCAAGCGAAAATACTAATCTTTTAACTGAACAATGATTTAGTATAACAAAGATTACATTTAACTGTTATTATCAATACATAATTCTTCTAAATTTTTAATTTGTATTTTTAATATCTATAGAACTTCGTCAATTGATTTACAATTTATAGAAAATTATATAATTTATAATAGAAAATTAATTTCTTAAAAATTAACTATAATAATATATCGATCCATGAGATTTTTTTAATTATTTTTGGAAGCATAAAGATTTAAGATTTAAAATTTATTATATTATTGATTAGTTATATGCTAATTTTACTGTGTTTCAATTTTGTAAAATTCGATAGCTTTATATCGATATGCAAAAAATTTTTTAAGTAGCAGTGTTGGAAATACGTACCATATGCCTGTTTTTTAGATACTGGCTGGTGTTGAAATACTGAAATTTAGAGAAATGTACATTAATGTATGCTTTGCACCTAACTTACGGCCACTCTGATTTCCTTTCTTATGTGCGTGTGTGTTTGATGACTGCGGGGAATTGGCTGCCGAGTACATTTTGCAAATAAATCGCTGAAAATGGCTAAAAAGAAAAGTGAAGAGCATTCGGGAGCCGATGCTAACGATAGTGATTACAACGAGGAACCTAATTTTGAAGATCCACCAAACTATGTAGATAACATCAGCGATGAAGGCAAGTTGAATTGTTGCCAGCGCATCACACGCGCTGACTGCAGACACGGCCGACTATTGCAAAAACAAACATAACCTCAAATAGGTGCGGTTCTCTGGTGGGCAACCAATAATGATGTTTATTGTCATTTGCAGATTTGCTTGGCGATATGCTGGCGCAACGTCCCTCGGAAGCCGATGGCGTTGAGAGTGTCGTTGTCGTTGACAACATGCCAATTGTGGAGCCAAATCGTATTGAAAAACTGAAGTCGGTCATCAACAAACTTTTCTCGAACTGCGGTGAAATCGTCAACGTTGTTTATCCCGTCGATGATGAGGGTAAAACCAAGGGCTATGCCTTTATGGAGTATAAGCATGCCAGTCAGGCAGAAGATGCTGTGCAGAAGCTCAATAACTATCGACTGGACAAGAATTACACATTCGCTGTAAACTTGTTTACAGATTTTCAAAAGTAAGTTTTCAAATACTGCCAATACATAGATAAATACAATTGAATGCATGTTGTTTTACCTTCAGGTATGAAAACATACCGGAAAAATGGGAACCACCAACTGTGCAGCCTTTCAAGGTGCAGAGCGATTTGTACAATTTTATCAATGATCCCGATGCATATGATCAGTACTGTGTGGCGGCGGAAACTGCACCCAACTGTGTCCAGGTTGGCTTTTGGCAGAATATGCTGCCGGAGCCAAATGAGCTGGAGACGCGTGAACGCTTCACCGACACATTTGTGAAGTGGTCCCCCTTGGGCACCTACGTGGTGACCTTCCATAAGCCAGGTGTCGCTATTTGGGGTGGTAGCAGCTTCCAGAAAATCCAAAAGTTCCCCCATCCCGGTACCCAGTTCGTTGAATTTTCACCATGTGAAAGTTATTTGGTCACCTATGGTCCAACTGCAACTGGCCAGAAGATCATAATTTGGGATATTCGTACTGGTGCTGAGAAGCGTTCGTTTGTTGCCGATGGCATGTCTGTGCTGTCCATGTTCCGCTGGTCCCACGATGATAAATTTGTGGCACGCATGGGTGAAAACTCGATACACATCTACGAGACACCATCGTTCTATTTGCTGGATCTAAAATCGATCAAGATTCAAGGTATACGCGGTTTCTCATGGTCACCCACAGACAACGTGATCGCCTACTGGGTAGAAGAACAGAATCAGATACCCGCTCGTGTCACGCTTATGGAGATTCCCAAGAAACGTGAGATTCGCAACAAGAACCTCTTCAATGTGGCCGATTGTAAGTTGCACTGGCAAAAGTCGGGAGATTATTTGTGTGTGAAAGTTGATCGTTACTCTAAGCTAAAGAAGGATAAGAAGGAGCTGGACGTGAAATTCCTGGGTATGTTCTACAACTTTGAAATATTTCACATGCGAGAGAAAGAAATTCCCGTCGATTCCGTGGAGATACGCGAGTTAATTCTGGCATTCGCCTGGGAGCCCATAGGTAACAAGTTCTCCATTATACACGGTGAGCCGAGCTCTTCAAATGTCAGCTTCTACGAGGTTAACAAGGGTGTTAAGCCGAGCCTGGTTAAGCGTTTGGAGAAGAAATCATGCACGCATCTTTTCTGGTCGCCACGCGGTCAATTCATAGTGATGGCCAATTTGACCATGGGCACCTTTGAGTTTGTAGACACCACGAACGATTACATCATTAGCGCATCACCCGATCATTTCCGCGCCTCGGAGGTTGAATGGGATCCGACTGGTCGCTATGTTGTCACTGGCGTCTCATCCTGGAAGGTCAAGGAGGATACTGGCTTCAATATGTACACTTTCCAGGGCCGCATCATCAAGCGCACAATTCTGAAGAACTTTGTGCAGTTCTTGTGGCGTCCTCGTCCCCCAACGCTGCTCGGCGAGGATAAGCAGAAGGAGATCAAGAAGAACTTAAAGAAGTACTATCCAGCTTTCGAGCAGAAGGATCGTCTACGTTTGACACGCGCGTCTAAGGAGTTGCTGGAGAAGCGCTCCCAGCTACGGGAAACTTTCATGGAGTACCGCAACAAGCGTATTGCCGAATGGAAGGATCAAAAGAGCCGTCGTGTCATGCTCCGAGGACGTAAGTACAACCACAAATTGGTCTTCGTCAAAGCTCGTAACTGGTTTTTAATGTATGCACTGTTTCTTCTCACAGATATCGATACAGATAACTTGGAGACCGATGAAGTGGATGAGGAAGTTGTTGAATTTTTAGTCAAGGAAGAAATAACCCTGCTGGAGTAGACGACTCCCCATACTACGCGCCAAACGTCCCTTCTCTGCATTCAATCACTACCCGCAAAACTGGTGTGTCAGATTTTGAAACGCGACTACGACCCGAAGTTCTTAATTCGCCGGGCTTCTTTTTCAAATAATTACGTAGCGCGTCGTCAATAATAAACAATTAGCGTAATCAAATTTTAAAGCTTGCAGTACATACATATGCACCTAAAAACAGACAGAACCATTAATAAATTTGATCCTTACGCACAACAAATAACGTCAGTTATACAATTATATTCACATAAAGTAAAGTCAAGCTCACGAACAATTTGAATCCTCGATAGAAATACAGTATCTATTAAAATTATATCCGAATCCATGTCAACTATTAAAAGTAAATTTGCATTGTATTTGTATGTGAACAGCAAAAAGAAAAGGAAAACAATTAGTTCTATTTATTGGGATGCTCTCATTGGGGGGAACTCCCAATGCTATGGTTTACTTTATTGTAATCTAATATCGATATCGATATGTTCGCGATATCGATATGTTCGCACCATGCAAGTAATGCGATCTGAAACAATCATTAATGATGGGCATCCACCAGCGCAATTGGGATTGTAAAGAAAACTGCTTTCCATCTTGGACACCTTTGAAATTGTTGGAAATATTTTTCTATACGTGACATTGGCTATAAAAAAACTCTTCACTGCCAGGCTGCCACCAACTACGGTCTCTTTAACCATAATTTTGCAGTGATCATATCACCCAAGTGCGGTAGCTAAGCACATGGTCTGTGTTAGGAATACCAAAAATCTGACGGCTAGGCCTACTTCTTAACTATAAGAGTAGTCACCACATAATATGTTCCTGTAACTTCTGCCGTTATCAGGTACTATTTTAGAATTTCGATATCTAGTACGGATTCTAACATAACTAAAACCCGTAACTATATTTGCCTATAATTTTACAAAGCTGAATTTAGATTTAATAGTGATTTTCCAAATTTGAAAACAGAGGTAATGGTGAAAAATATATTAGAGGCACCTCCATGTCGCTCTTTATGAGGTAGGCACATTTTTTGTGCGATTCATTTTGATTAGATTTGAAGCACAATTTCCCCTCTTCTAAGCGACACTCGTAAGCTGGGGCGGATACAATATTTTGAGCTTAAGGGCCAAATATCGAACAATATCATCTTTTCCGGATACAAATTAAAAACTGATAACTGTGTCATCAAAAGATAATTCAGTATAAATTTGGATAATTTTTAGAAGTTAGAAAAAAATGAAAAAACATTAGTATCCATTGCATTCCACAAGCATGCGTTTGACGGTCGCTGTAACATATTAGAGACGAAGTTGGTTTTTTTTTGTTGTTGATTCTAAATGTCTCGTTGCCGATGTTGTTACTAGCGCTATTTTTGCTGAGAGAGTGCTGTATTAATTAAAGTCAAGCGAACACTTCCTCGCATATTTTTATGTGGAATGATGATTCATGCATTTGAATATAGAATATTGAATATAGATTATACATATTTACTTGACCTTCGTTTATCGCAGTTCAAAGGAAGTCCATGAAACTGGAGAAACTGCAGTAGTCTACCGCATTTATATTTATATCTAACTGATGAACGCATCGCAACGCTGCAGATATTTATGAATGCATGTAGTTGGCTCTTTTAAGAAATATCAATTTCAGATTAGTCACGAGTCATTCTTTTGAAATAATTTTTTATTGGTTTGTTCATATTGAGGACAGTTCCCACAGTTCCCATGCAATAATTTCATTTCTTGCAGCTAATATTTGCCGAACATGCTTGCACCATACAAGTAATTCGAGCTGCTGCCGAAACAATCTTCAATGCTGGTCAATCGACCTGCGCAATGTGGCCTGTATACAGACCAGGCTTCCCAGCCCTGCCTTCTTTGGATTTTCTGGGCACGGTTCAGGGGCTGGTCTATGGGATTGGTTCGCGGTGCGGCACACATAACGTTGCATCCGTTATGAGAAAATTGTGCATTGATGGGTTGGCACCAATAGAGATCATTGATTTGGAATAGACCATAGTACCTTGACCCATCAGTATTCGGTGTTCCTATCACCCAAGTGCGGAAGTTGCTCTCGTGCTGAATGGAAAATCCATGCAAGAGCTTATTTATAGCACATGCGCTGATTGCAATGTAAACAAGTCAGGAAGCTACAGTCGATGTGCTCGACTGTGATATACCCTCAACCCAATTCAAATATACTAAAATATACCAAAAATTATTTTTGGTATATTTGGTATATTAGTACTTTTATATTCTATCACATCCTAAATATCGCATAAAGTATAAAATATACCGTGCACGGTCACATTGTCTACCATAAACAAGCCACGTGGAGCGCTGCCTATGGATTTTCCCATACAAAACTGTTTCTTAAATAACTTCCAAGTTTTTCACCCGATCGCGACCAAATCAATCATCGATACTGTTATGATCATCGTATGTATGATCTGCGTAGGACATACACCAAAACTAGTACGAAGTATGGAATCTTTAGCTCTTATAGTCTTTGAGATCGAGGTGTTCATACAGGCAGACAGACAGACGGACATGGCTATATCGACTCGGCTGGTGACCCTGATCAAGAATATATAAGTTAAGGCCACACATTACCGCAACCAACAACCAATCATCGCCAGTGCCAATACACCCGAATGCATCATAACAACACGCGCAACGATTCAGCAGAAGACACCATGGGAGCAACGACCAAATATTGGTCGCACATAACCATCTCCACGCTGCATCAGCAGAATCAACTTGGACTTTCAGCACCTTGCGTAACGCCCAAACCGTAGGACCGGGTGCTGGACACCCAACACCTATCGCGAAAACTGCAGCGGCTACATCCGGCAGCGACAGCGGCAAGCTACAGCGGCAGCAGAGGTATAATTTTAATTCAATAGATTGTTTAAGTTCAGGTCTTAAGAAGACTCCAATAAAAGCAATTGGCTTTTTTTTTAAAGACAAACCGAAAGATTTGTTAATTGGCGCCCGAGCAGATACCCGTTCATCGCGTCGCGAAAAAATTGCCCTAAGGTCAAGTTGTTAACGTGAGATCGCCTCAAGTAGCCGCTAGTTAATAACCGCGCGTAAGTGTGTAACCAAGGTGAGACTGACGTGGTTTAATAAAACGAAAAATTTGTCGCTGACGTCCTGTAGTGCCTGTCCGCAGGACACCACGAAGAAAGTTTCACCAAGGGACCTTCGTATTCGAAGGATAAAGGAAAACCCGTCGTGGGGAACGGATGTTTTAGTTAAGCTTAGTGATTAAGATAATTTGAAGTACAATTTAAAAGAAAACAAATAAAATAGGTTTAAATTAATTTAAAAACAAAGAATACAAAAAATGAATACAAAACAAAAGAATAAAATTAACAAAATAAAATATCTAATCTTTTATATCCAATGCGATTCTAGGGCCCTCAAGGTAAAGGAGAAAAGTCCTGGTTTTAAACAAAAGAATTTCGTTATTAGAAACTCACAACCCACCCATAAACCACATTCATTTTCTTAATTTCATCAATCGCGTGATTCGTTTTTTCCACTTAAGAATAAAGTACATGAATAAATGAGACATAGAAGATGGCAGTATGGGATTAGGTTAGAGGAATAATTTAGAAAAGTAGTAGTACCCAGTGAAGTCCAGAATCAAAGATGTATAGTCTTTATTAGGGTACTTCCAAGGAGGAGAAGTTATCAGACAAGATTAGGAGTAGGATGAAGAAATTTCAGACGTTAGTCGTGTCACTCGGAAAGACTGAAAAGGTAACGGACGTTACATGACTAATCAAAGAATTTCTGGAGACAAAACTTCTTTGGCTCCTGGAAAAAGAACATAGACAGAATATGACTATTTTGGAGGCCAAGAAAACACGATAGGTATACTAGTGACGCTAGCAGTTGTTAAAAATAGTAAGTGAAGAGAAAAGTGTTAGAACGTAACACTCCAATTTGGAAACCAATTTCCAATGTTTAGCGGAATGCTGTAATGAGGTCTGAAGACTCTGAATCCAACTGATTTAACCAAGTCAGGTCAAGAAGACTCGGCCGATTCCAAAGAGCGTTGACTATTTCCGAGCAAGGCTCTTGATACTTTCGTACGAGGTCTAATGGAGATTAACTCGCCTTTTAGCAGTGAAAGAACCAAGAGCTCTCAGTCATGCATTACACTTATGCAATTTGCTTGACAACCAAGACCATAGAAATGATTCCTACCTAGGGTAAACCCACCACCTATTCCACCAAGGCAACGAACAATCCAATTCAAGTAAGACAACCAGTTCATCAAAACAATCAATTAGTGGAAGAACTTCAACCCAAAATCTTTACTACTGTCCCGTTTTTAGAAATACTCAATCAGACCAGAAATTTCTTCCAACCACCTATTAAAAGGCCTACAAATCCTTACTTAGGCCAACCCAATAACCTAAGCCAAAGCCAAACCATCCTCCTCGGTTGATGGATTAGCAGGGTGTCCGTTGATTTGAGGAAGCGTCCACCTCAACTTTCTGGACCATTCCAAGTTCCAGAATTAACATGGTGATAGATGAAGAAGATAAATTAATCACCAGAAAAGAACAGTTAGGGAGTTAAGAATAGAAGGGTTTTCAAACACATATGATTCGAAATAAGATTTTGACAAATCCGGCATGTAACCGATATTTCAGTTCAATTTTTTAGTCTAAATCCTTCCTTCTACCGTATTTCAATGTGAACGAGGGACGGGAAACTCGGAACTTTTTGATAGATCAGGCTCCAATCAAAACTACATCAACCATTTAATAGAAAATCCGAAACCTAATAAAGAAATTGAAACTGGTGGAGGCCAATACCATTACCCGTTACTTTTTAAATCTTTGGTTACACGACTACAAATCCGATTCTTTTTACTCCCAACTTAAAACTTTTTTTTCCTTGGTATATATGAAACAACTTAACGTGGGTGTGAGTATTCTAGAGTCATGGTGTAGGAATTCTGTTTCAACAACTTCAAAGTCAGTCCGTTAATTGAAAGTAAGAACAATCATTACGAAGTCAAAAAGCATTATTAACAACCTATGCTTACCTTCAATATTGTGAGCCAGACCAAAAACTGACTTACACTACTAATTATTGGAGAAGTAAGAACTTCTTCAGATATTCCAATCACAAAGATTATCCCCGTGAAACAAGAAGTGAAGGACTTAAAGAGTGTTATGACGTAATAAAAGACCCTTCCGTTTAGGGTGTCGGTGTAGGGGATGTTCGATTATATTAGTTAATACAGTCTCGACCGACGTGTGGTGGAGATGTCAGTGGGAAGACAGTTTTTTCCTGTTTCGATTTAAAAAGCGGATTATAATTTGAAGAAAGAGGTGAGAGAAGACAGCATTCGCGTATGGAGGGAAGTATGATATGTCTTTGGCTGACTCGCTTTTCAAGGTTAGGTATAAGGATTTAGAAAATGGTTATCGTTTTAGTAAAATGAAGACGAACCTTTTTAAACCAGTTTTGCAACACTTGTATTAGGTTAATAGACAACGAACTTTTAAAAACGAAGTCAATTCCTAGGCTTTACAATCAGACAAAGGAGTAAAACTTCCGTAAAGTAAAAGCAATTTCCGAATTTCCAACTCCTACTTCTTTAAAGAATAAGTCATTCTTAGGACTTTTGGTTATGACGATTTAAGGGATTTCCAAATAGAAAACCATTACTGAATACTAGAGGAGAAGCGGTGGAAGTGACAAAATCAGAAAGAGTTAGTTTTTAGACATGAAGCGGTGAAGCCTTAACAAACTTAACGTGTGGTGACGTTTACTTGAAGTTTCCCCCAAGCGTACTGATGGAAGGTGAACAGAAACTTTTAAAGGAGAGTGAATAAAGGATGTTAGTTAGTTGGTCTTGAGATAGGAGTTGGAGGTCCTTGTTGACTATATGGCTTGGAGCTTTTGGATGAGTTGAAACAGGTACTTATTAGTGAGCGTTGTCAGATCAGAATAAGTTACATCTTATCTCACAAAGTTCTCCATTCTTTATTGTAGAAAGCCCGTTAACGTTTTTAAGATTTTCTTATTTAGAGCATCCGTATTTTCGTATTCATTTCCTTACCAAGTAAGTAAAAATTTTCAGAGAATTTTTAATTTAGAAATTTTTTATTTAGTTTGGGAAGTACAATTCTACACTCGTTAATCCGTTTGCACAAGGTTAGTAGAGAGTTGTTAGAGGAAAGAAAACAAGTATGTCAGGAATAAAAGAGAAGGTTTTTGCCATAACAATAAAGAAGGTATCGTGATCCAAGGCTTCGGGTCACGACATCCAGAAATTTTGCAGGTCGATTCCAATATCGTCCGAGCTTTGAGATTTTAGTTTGTAGCTTTGGTCAATAGTTATCACAAGTCTACTCAGTTTTTTTTGGACAATATTTCCGTTCCGCCCTATCACCAGACAGGTAGAAGTTTATTTACTTCCCAATAGTTCAAGAAAGACAAGAAAGACGAACTTATCTACGACCTTGTGTTTAAAGACCCAGGATTTTATCTTCTGAGAAAAACTGATTTTTAGAAGTAATAGCTCCAGAATAATAGAAAAGAAAAGGGAGATTAACAACAAATATAGACAAACCAACCACTACCCATAGTTTTTTTAGGTACTCGAGGAAAAGAGGTCTCGATAGGGAGAGTTTGAAAGGAGTAAGGGAGTGTTGTTCGATTTTTGTTTTTGTTGGTGGGGGTTTTCTTTAGGGTTAGAGAAGTTGCAATTTTTTTTTGGTGGGTTGTTGGGGGTATGGGCGCCAATAGAGGTTGAGTGGTTTTTTTTTCTTAAGAGTGTGTGGTATTGACCTTAGGAGTGCGGACTTCTGTCTGCTGAAGGTCGGTGGTCGGTGTGATTTGAGTTGAAGGTTCACGGAACTTCGCCAGATTCGTTGATTAAAAGGTTCCACACAAACAAGAGTGTCCACGGATCCAGATCGTTAATTAGTTGGTAGAGAGTTCTTAATTAAAAGCGATTCGAATTAAGGAGACAAGTAAAGGAGCTAACATGTGGTTGGTAAGAATCAAAACAATCGTCCGGGCATCAAATCAGTTCCGGCGTACGATTAAAGGGAGAGGAGTTAAGCAACGACACCAGTGATGTCGCGTGAAAATGGTCGTGGCGTGGGGTTCAGCACCTTGCGTAACGCCAAAGGTGGGACTAGGTGGGACACCATCACCTTGTGACAACTGAGCGGAATCCGGGGAGGGCAACAGGTAGGTACAGCGCAGTAGTTTTTTATTTAGTTTTTAAGTTCAGTTCTTAAGTTCGGAATGCTTCCTTTGCCTGTTACTACTTTCCTGAAGTCACAAAGTTATATACCCTTCTACCCTATGGGTAGCGGGTATAATAATTGCAGAACTAACAGTCGAACGTGTTAGACTATGAGATACCCTCTACCTGTTTTGAATAAAAAACAAAACAATTATTTGATTAGGAATCAAAATGCCAAAATATACCAAAAATATATGTATGGCGTAGAAGCAGAAAGCTAATTATTATTATGTTTAAATATAACCGAAATGATATTAAGAACCTAATGTTAAATAAAGATGTATGTAGGCATCCTGTTTTATTGAGTAAGCATCATTAGAGTACTGCTGTTTTGAGCATGAAATAGATGTGCTAAATGACGAACTTGAGAAACAGAGCGACGGCTTGCAGCTAGTCAGATTGTGAATACGCGAGATTGACACAGACGACTTTTTGTGCGCAGCTCAATAAAATAAATCATGGAAGAGGAAGATTTACAGAGATCTCCCTCGCAATCGTGTCTTCCGACATAGTACATATAAGAACAAAACATGTATGCGTGAACTCGATTCCCGCAGATATATGTATTTAATGGGATAATTCGTTGTTTCACTTTAAATCTGTAATTCAATTACAGTCATTGAATAGACTGTACTTGGAACTGCTGATAAGTCCGAATAAAATTACAATAACAACGGTTTAGTTCTTACATGCCTTTATTACATGTTTTTATTCATTCGTAAGACTAAAATTGAGTTAAAAATACAATGCTTGGGTTTGGATTATGAGAATATGGTTTGTGTGTATGGGGACCTTTGTGTGGATGGGTGAAGACGTATGTAAATACGTCACTATATACATATATCGAGAGAGTAAATCCACAAAACTACTTCGATATCGATCTGCTAATGTTTGTTATGTTAGCAGTGCTCTACTTTCGAATTTTGAAGAGCATCAAACGTTCTGTGATTCTCAACGCAACGCTCGGCATTTCAGGTACAGACATGTTAGTTAACATTATTACGTACTTATTTATTTAATTTTTTTTTTGTTAATATTGTTAATATAACTTATACTTCGTATGCCAATGTTAACATAATTTGTTATTAATACATCATTAATTGAATGCGAGTCCTGTTAGATTTGCTGCGTTTTTATACCCGCAGAAGTATATATATTCTTGGTCAGGGTCCCCAGCCGAGTCGATATAGCTATGTCTATCTGTCCGTCTGTCCGTCTGTCTGTCTGCTTATCAAAACAAAAAATACGCTGCCTAACTGAAGATGCAATGAAGACTGAACTTACACCTCAAAATGTAGTTGAAGTCAAGAAAATTTTGATAAATTTTTGACAACGAACTTGAAGAAACTGGATTAATCCTTCTTAAATTTGCCTCACACACAATCCTCGTAAACAAAATTGTATATGAATTGGCCACAATCCACACCTACATTCCTCCTCCCCTCCGCTGCCATAATTGCTTCAGATTTGGACCAAAAACAATCCTTCAAATTCTCTAACATCAAACATTGTTAACTTCTACAAGCACTATTAATATAGAAACGCTTAATTAGCTTGCATTTCCTTACCAACTACTCGTAAGCTTACTTCCTATGATAATTTAATAGATACCACTATAACCAAGCAGCTCTAAACAAACATTCCCAACCCTTACAAATGCTTCATCAACTACCATAAAGTCTAATATAAAAATTCTCCCAACAATTATTTTAAACAGATTCAAATCTCAACTAACATCTGAATTAAAAAACAAAAACAGAATAATACAAATATCGTAGCACAAGAAATCATATCTAGAGACACCACAAACATCGGATCCGACTCATCGTCAGATGAACAGATGGAACTTGATGGAACTTGATAATACAGGTGACTCGAGTCATAGGCATTGTCCCGGTGACTCTGGTGACAATTGTCAGGTCCTGACAATTGTCACCAGAGTCAGGCTAAGTGTCACCGAGTGACGTCATCGCCGCTCAAAATAAAATTTCCTTTTTTTAAAAAATTACTGCGCAATTAGTTCCAGTGACATGGTCCGCCAAGAGTTCAGTTTTGACATGTGTATTTTCTGTATTCGGTGTTTTTCGTCTGTCCGGCGTCCATTTTTTTTCGCGGACTCTACATTTTTTCTCTAACATGTTTAGTTTTGTGTATGACGCTCTACGACTAAGTTGACTTTTGTTCTGCGCGAGTTTTATAAAAACAAACAAATAAAGGTAAGTAACTTAAAAAGTTCTTATATATTGCGATTTGCAATAGTTATTTTATCCCAATTTAATGAATCTGATTTATTTTGATTTTTAAAGGTGGAACTTTAACAACATTGAAAACAGCGTTCACAATACAAGGGAGTCAAGAGAGAATCATAAAGATAGAAGACTTTTACTACTATATTATATTATATGTTAAGTTATTTATAATACATATTTGTTTTTATATTTTATATTATTACTTATAAAGAAACAATTAAAATAAATGCTCTAAAATGAAATTTATCAATCTAATTTTTATATGAACGCCTGGGTGACCAGTCGCGGTGACAGTCTCTGTGACTAGTCATTGGGGCTGTCATCGTGAACCTGGAATTTGAAATGTCATCAGAAAATGAACCCGCGAAAAAAAATTTCCCTATCGGTGACATCGTGGCTGACCGCGACAGCGAGAGTGTCACCGATAAAGGCATGATTTCCCTGTCCGTATATACGTAAAAACGAAGCGAAAGTGTCACTGGACGACACCAAAGTCAGCATGACATGTCACCGGGACAACATATATGTTGTCTTCAACCCAAATTCAATCGGGAGGTTTAGTGATTTGTATGGCGAGGGGGAGGGGTAACGGGTGGTTGCACAAATTTGCATTGTAGTTGGTGCCTGATTGCACTCTGGTGCAAACAGGCATTTGCAAACCAACCTAAGTCTTATATTACACAATTCCATCAATACTCCACCGATCAATCAAATGTTATTAAATAACATTTTGCAATGGATTATAAACGGCTTCAATAATAACTACAGTGAACTACAAATACTAATAATAATAAAAAAATATAGACCTCACGTCATAGCTTTACAAGAAACTCACATCTCATCTTCTACTTTACACCCACTCCAATAAATTATTCAATGATTAATCTCAACTCCTTTCCTTCATATGGCGGAGTTGCCAATCTCAGACACAACTCAATCCAATACCAAGAAAAAATACGCAGAACCGACTTGATAGTTTTTGAACCGAAATCAACTTAAAAAAAAAAAACAGTTCGCATTGTCTCTTCATACATTCAACCCAAAGCTAATTTCACCTTTAACAACCTACACTCAGTTGTTAATACTAACAATAATCGAATGACATTGATAACAGGTGAATTTAATTCTTGGCACAAACGATGGGATTCCTCCATCAATAACAAAAAAAGAATTATATTAGAAAAATTATTTACTCAGTCTAATTTAGTCATTCTTAACTATGGTGACCTAACTCATCTGAGCACACATAACACACTAACACACTGCTGTGGACAATCGAAAATGATTTCTTCGGCAGCGACCACCTTCCAATTTTAACTAAATTATTTACAACAAACCAATCACAAAAACCAATACACAGACCATTATTTCAGACCCATAAAGCGGATTGGAATTCATTTTCTACTCTCGCTATAAATTATAACTCTTCCATACCAATTAGCGCAAATACCAATCAAGAATCAGCTTAACAAAATTATTCTTAATAGTTTCCATCAAAGTATTCCAAAAGCTTCTCCTAAAACATCTCAACATGCATGGCAAAATGACTTAACAAAATTATTTGTTTGTAACTACGAAAAAACTTCTACATTTTAGTCAAACTGGTTTTAGAAAAGGAAAATCAGTTATGGATTGTCTCCTTTTTGTAGACAATATCATAACTAAATCCTTAAATAAAAAGAACCATGTATGTTATCAGTTATTTCCCTTGACTTTCCAAAGGCATTTGATAATATCGGGATTCATGCAGTAATTGATCAAGTGATGAAATGGAGAGTTGGGCCTAACATACTTTATTATGTCAGAAATTTTATGATAAAGACAAAATTAAAAGTCAAAGCAGGTAAATTCTTTTCAAAAACTAAATATCAGTCTTTAATTCGCTCACTGATTTATATACAACAAGTCAGAAAGCTACAGTCGAGTGTGCTCGACTGTGAGATACCCGCTATCTAGTTCGAATATACTAGAATATACAAAAAGAATTCTTGTGTTGTATTTTTGGTATATTTGGTATATTAGTATATTCCATTATGTCGTAAGTATCTCATGAAGTATAGAATATACACAATCTCATTGTCCACCAGAAACAAAACATGTGAAATAAATTACAAGTTTTTATCCCATTTTCATCAAATTCTTGGGTTTGGAAAAATACCAAATCCTGGTTTGATTGCTATTGTTTTTTTGGGTGTTTTTTGGGAGAATATATTACATGTCTCACTCTATCGGGTCGAAGATCCTGTTTCCTGAGGTCACAAAGTTTAATAACCCTTTTGCTCTATAGGCAGCGGGTATAAAAATATCACATCTTGAGCTTCTTCTTCCGCTGACGGGAGTTTTTATGTATATATGAGTTTTGTCGCGAACAATGATCCTGACACCGAACACTTTCAAATGCGGTAGATTTGATTTCCTTCCAACTCAGGCGTCTTGGAATAACATTGCCGATGTCACTGCTCGATTTCGCAAATATGAATCAGTGTTGACTGTCTATGTATGTATATATCTTCTCATCTGTTGGTGCAACAGATTACTTGCAAATAATGATTTATTCTTTAACTAAAATTTCATAACTATAAGTTAATAAAATTACCTAAAAGTAGTTATCACTTTAATTCGGGTAAACTAAAGTAGCTTCCAGTAAAATAATAAAATGTGCTTTGATTATTGCAAAATTTGCCAAACATGCAAATTGTCAAGTTTATGAAGTTTTAATTTGAATTATATAATTAATACCCACAAAAATGCAAAATAACACTCGCATTTTATTTCCTCTCCCTTTCGGTTGTAAATTACTCCAGTATGCATTGATGACCGTCACTTCAAAGGAATCTCAAAACACTGTTGACTGATTTTTCACAATTTTCATAATCTGCTCCTATTGATATGCTATAGGAACTTGGGGAACATGTGCCACCGAATTCTGAGTGCGTGAATTCAGTGAGTTTTGTTCAAATAAAACTTACAGGAGTTTTCTATATTTTAAACTAATTTACTTTTATTTGAATGTTTTTGGGAAATATAATTTTTAAACTAAAAACACTTATATTTGTTTTTATTACTCGTATATTTTGTTTTGTTTTTTTTTTTATTTGTTTATTTTTTTGCAACGTGTGCTTAAATAAAAGGTAAAGTAATTTCTTTTTTTTAAGTTTTTGTTTCTTTAATCATAAATGTCTTTTTTCGTCTCAAAAATTTTGTCTAAATGGCTTTTGTCATCCAAAAATTTGCTTTACATTAAAGTTTGGTTTTGTGTTTTCATTTGATTTAGTTTAGCGTTTGGTGCAATAAATTTATGTTTAAGTTTACCACATTTAGCAAAAACACACATTTACACTAAAAATTGTTTATACCATTTATGTTATTTATTTGTATCTTCTCTTAATATTTCCCCGACACTTTTCAGTCAAATATTTTCTTGTTGTTCAGTGTGTGGTAAAAAGTTATTACATATTATTATTATGTATATCTTATTTTGTTTCTTTGAGTATTTTGTATGGTTGTTCTTGTGTATTCTTTTTGTTGTTTGTTTCCCTTCTCTTGTTTTCCACCTCTTCGTGCTTCGTTCACTATTTCCTTTCTCATCCATTATAAAATTATAAGTACAACTACACGTACAGTTAGTTATATAGGTATTGTTTTCGAGTGTGTTATCTTTAAATATGCTATAAATGTTTTTTTTCTGAATGCAGTTGTATTGCAGTTGCAGTGTTTTTGTTTTTTTTTGTGATTTGTGGGCATTGTTGGCGTAGCTGTTGCTCGAAACTAAAACTAGAACTAAACATACATAGTAATATTTTGATCTTTAAAGCTTAATTTAAAAAATAAGGCAAAAAGGTATTGAGGTTTCATTCCATCCATTTTGTATAAATTATATGTATATGTATATGTAAAAGTGGGTAAATTTATGTATGTATATGCCAAATGTATGTATGTATAATAACACAACTTAATCAACTAGAAAATGACAATCATATTATTATGAATAAGATGGCAAAAACTACTCGCAATAAGTAGCAACAAAATTAATAATAATAATTTTAAATGAACTTGGATAATGGCAAATTAAAGCTATTTTACTTCACAAATGATTTTTTAACGAAATTCAAGAAATTGGAGCAGTGCACATCGCACCATCTCCAAAATCAATTAAGTGCTTTTTCTTTATAAATATTTAAGTGTTGTTGTCTTTTACCATTATATGATGAGTATTACACAAACTTTAGTGTGTAGATGTTTGTGGGTGTGTATGTGTGTGAGTGTGCTTGTATGAATCCTCAAATATACAACTAAGATTTGTAAGTTATTATATGAAATTCATCGAAATGGGACGCAGTTGTCTACAATATCATTTTTTTTCTTTAAACTTTTGTTTTTGTTTTTTCTTTTGTTTTGTTTGTAAAGAGAAATCATATTTCAGGTACATCACAACTTAAAATTTAACAAATAAATGCAATTTTCAATATTAATGCCTAATGCATGAGAAATGTGTATATATGGCAAGCAAACATTTGCTAATTTTAATGAGAAAGTGTTTTCTGCTCTCTGGGAGAAGAGTGCTGACTGCCATGCTTCAGTCGCCGATGAAGCACTAAACTGTAGCGCCGCTCAAACTGTGCACTGCACTGTTTGCAGTTATGACTGTGAGTTTGCAAAGCTCGATGCCTCCAAAACCGATGTAGCGCCAGGGAGCCAAGCGTATGATAGTTGAAGCTTACGCCATTGCGTCGTTGGCTGGCCGCGCAGCTGACGCAGCAGAGCTTCTGCTGCCCAAGTCGATTGAGATGCTTGTCACGCAACATGGCGACCACGGCCTCAGGGGTGAGGCGTATTTTCTTCGGCTGCGCCTGCTTACGTGAACTGCGCGCCGTCTCTGCGTCTGACTTTTTGCTAAAATCTAGCGGTGCCGTTAAGTACTCTTGTTTGCTGGCTGCGTCGGCAAGTAGTGGCAGCAGCGTTGCCAGATGGTTGAGCGACTTGCGAGAGTTATGCAAAGTGCTACCATTGCAGTTGTTGTTTATGTTGTTGCTGCTGCTGTTGAGTGGAGCTTGTACTTGTGTTGGCTTTGTTGGGCTTTTGCGCAACGCTGCCAGATCCAGCTGACGTTTAAGTAGAGACTGTGTTGGTGGCATCGTAGGTGCTGGCGGTGCCGCATTATTGCTGCTGCTGCCGCTGCCATGAGACACCTTTGGTGTTATGGTCAGCGTGATGTCCTCCTTGTTGCGCAGATACTCAATATACTCTTCGGTTTCGCTCAGTAGACGACGTCGCTTGCTGGGTGCCAGTTGTTGCTCACGCTCACGCTCTCGCTCTCTTTCTCTCTCCCGGTGCTGTCCTGTAGATCGTCGCTGTGGGCAGCGCGGCCGCGGCTGCGGCTAGCATCAGCGGCGTTTCCGCTGCATAATATTTGTTAATAATATCCTTAACATAATTTTGAAACTGTGTGCCAATGCGATTGAGATTCTGGTATTCCATTTGTGTGAGAAAAGGTGTGGTGGTGGTTGTGTTGTTGCTGTTGCTGTTAGGTGCTGCTGCAACACCAGCTGCAGCTGCTGCTGCGGCCGCAACCGTTGCTGCCTCCGCTGCTGCTGCTGCCGTTGTTGCTTCAGTGCTGCTCGTGTTGTTCTCCTTATCATCCTGATGATGATGTACGGCATTTCCATGAGATTTCTCTTTGTAATAGCTGCTGTTGCTGTTGTTGTTGTTGGTATTGGTGTTGTTGTTATTATTATTTGTATTATTATTGTTGTTGATGTTGTTGTTATTCAGTTTATACGCGGGAGACGATATAATAAGCTGCACTCGTTGCTGCTGCAGTTGATTCTCTTGATCTTCGTCATACTCGATTTTAAGCTTTCGCTTGCTCGCAAGCAGCTCGATGGCCGTCTGTTCGTAAGCTGCTGCTTCCAGAAATGCCGTTGCCATCATCGCCTTGTTGTTGTTGCTCTGCTGCTGCTGGCGCTGATCTTTAAGCTCGCTCTCTTCGGAAGCTCGCAAGCTTTTGCTTTTGCCGTTGCAATTGCTGTTGCTGTTGGTATTGCCATGACGCGACAGCTTCATCGGGGATGTTGTTGCTGACATATTGTACTCATCACCCGAGTAGGAGGACGACGATGCCGACGACGGCGTGTTCTCATCGTCCTCGCCTGTCGAGTGTTGCCGAGCACGCATCACACCAAACTTTTGTCGCTGTGCAATGCTGTTGTTGGTGCCGCCATTGATGTTGCTGTTGTTGTTGCCGCCCATGTTGCTCAGGCTGTGTAGTAGCGCTGCAGCCTCTCGTGTTGTCCATTGCGAAGGCAGTTTATTATTGAACAGGAGTTGATGATTTGCTGGTATTTTCAACTCGTGCACGCCTCCCGCTTTATGAAAATCCTGAGCGACCGAAGCTGTGTTGCGACTAATGGCGTCCATTTTGAGCAGACTGTGAAATTGCGAAATAAATTGGATTAGATAATTATAATAATTTCAATATAATAAATAAATTAATGCATCAAATAAGAACTAAAAATGTAATTGAATAAAATAAAGCTAAATAATGAAAATTGGCAACACATAAGCTGAAATTTGGCAACGCAGGACGAACAAATGTGAAACAAATAAAACTGGAAAGCCACAACAAATTTGTTTGTAGATCATTTTGAATGAAAAGTGGCAACATATTAACTGAAAATTGGCAACGATGCAGGACAAACAAATATGATACAATTAAAACCGAAGCTCATTCTTTCAGTAAATGAAAACCATGGAAAACGACAACACAAACAATAAGGGCAGAAATAACTCAACAAGAACGAGATCAAATACCGCGCATAGTCCTCCGGATCGCTGCCCTCGGCTTCGAGGTATTGAAATAAACGTTCCGAGCCGCGTTTTTGAGTGGCGGCATTCGGTAGGCTGCCGGTGAGCAGATCATGCGGTGGTATCAAAGAGCCGTTGGCACTAAGACGCCAGCCCACCATCGATGTGGGATTTACAATGATCTCCTGCAGGGGACCGCCCGTGATGTTGCTGCCGCTTCCACCGCCTCCAGAAACGCCCTCATTGGTAGTTGTGGTGTATATGGTAACGGCGCCACTGCCGCTCACATTGCCAACGGTCTGGCCACCACCACTGGACGAACTGCACCACAAATTAATGAAGATTCGATCATGTTTATTGGTTGGGGGAACCACACAGATTGCAGCGGGTGAGAGAACGAGAACGAGGGTAGTAACGAGTGTTAGGTGTGCGAGCACTTGTCTAAATGGGGGAAAGTTGGGGGAAGGCGGTCTGAGAACGTTACCCAAAAGCGTTGGCATTGTGAAACGTGTTCAGCTGATTGTTGGCCACCAGGGTGTTTCCAATGGTTCGCAAGACGTTCAGATTCTGGCTATGCGACGCATTATCGTTGCCATTGTTGTTGCTGCTGCTGTTGCCGCCGTTGTTGCCACTATGGTTGCCACTGTTGCTGCGCGCCGGACGATTATCGTGCGGACTGCGTGAGGAAACAAATGGGATTTGTTTTAGGAACGATGCTTACTAAACAGTACTCGCCAGGCGAAGCAACTAATCGGAATGATTGGTTCATATAGTGAACGAGTCGGTTCTAGAGATACTTGTGTCCTTTACTCGCTAATCGATAGCTTAATCGCTGACCAATATAATTGTAATTATATGTCAAACAAATACCTACAGCAAGTACCTGATTGCAAGTATCTACTCTATTATATCTACAATAAATTTGGAAGGTTGGGGTTGTGGTTGATTTTACACAAATGAGACTTGTATGAATTAATTTGATTCGTATTCCTATTTCTATGACTATGACTAATTGAATATTGCAAAATCTGGGTGGTACTTACTGCACATCACTCATGTGAACCTGGAATTCCTCCTGCGTGTCGGCGAGGTAGGAGCACTTGCTGCATGCACGCTTGTTGTGCACCTTCAGCACATGGGTGGCCAGACGCTCCGAGCGCGCCGCCTTGTAATCGCAGAGCAGGCAAACGAATGGCTTTGTGTGTGTGTTCAGATGGCGCTTGAGCCCCCACTTGTCTGCCCCAGACCAGGGACAATAGCAGCAGGTGAAGCGCTTCTCCCGCTTCGGCTTGAGCAGTCCTGAGCCGCCTCTAGTGCCACCGCCGCCGCCAGCACTGCTGCTGCCCGAACCCGAACTGGAGCTGGCCACAGGCTGCTGGGCGTTGTTCATGACGGCGCCCACATGTAGCGGCAGTACGGAACCGTCATCGAGCTTCTCCTGCTTGAGGTGGGCGAGTGGCATGTCGGCCGCCGAGGCCACCGCCTCGATGGTCTCCACAATACTCATGCTGGTCGAGGTGGGATGTCGCTGGGCCTCCAGGAAGGCATTGTCAATGTTCACGCCCGTCGCATTGATCGTCACATTGCCGCGTCCGCCCGCATGATGCGAACTGCCGGCGGAGCCGCCAGCCGATCCGCTGCCTGCGGGCACGTGGCGACGCGTCTTGTTGATGTCATATTGCAGCTCGCGATGCATGCGCAGAAAGTGCTTTTTGACGTGGTCGGCGCGATTGAACTGCTTGAGGCAGGCGTAGCACTGAAAGGGCTTCTCGTCCTTGTGGATGTTCTCGTGGCGAGTGTAGAGATCGCGTCGATCCGTCGAGTACGGACAGTGGGTGCAGGCGTAGCGCTTCACAATGTGCACACCGTTGGCAGCAGCAGCTGCAGCCGCGGCCTGCGCCTGCGAGGATTTCTTGCGGCTACCGCCGGAGGAGCTGCTGCCGCCGCTGCTACTGCTGCTGGTGGTGGGCGCTGAGGTGGGCGTGTTCTGGGCCAGATTCTGGGACGCATTGGCCGACGTCGAGGGGCTGGCGTAGATCAGTTCTGCGGCATGCTCCTGACGATGTTTTCTGGACGAGTAAAAGAGTGGCGATTAGTCTTCTGGTTATCGTTGCCTGTGGTCTTAGGGACTACTCACTTGGACTTGGGCGTGCTCTGGTGCTGCTGCTGTTTTGTTGCTGTTGTTGCTGCTGCTGCTGCTGTTGATTGACATGGGCATAGCTCTGCAGCTTGCCACCCGTTGTCCACTGCACCAGCTGCGGCTGCTGCTGGTCAGCGTTGCCGCCGTCCTGGGCCCAACGCTGCCCCTGCTGCTGCTGATCGCCCGTCTTCAGGAGACCCGCCTGGCCAGCCGCAAAGCCGTTCTGCATGAGGGCCGCCAGACCGAAGGCTGTGCTCAGATGATCCTCGGACTTAAAGCTGCCGCCGACAGCGGCGACGCTGGGCGCCGGCACCACAGTGGCGCCGCCGCTGCCGTCGGCACTGACCACCACCGAGCTCCCCGACTCGGACAGCTGTTGTTGCTGAATTACATTGGCCTGTGTGGTGGCCACGTTGTTGCCACTGCCAACGCCGCCGCCGCCACTACCCGCCGCACCGCTCGACTCGTACTCAATGCTGGGCGCGGCGGTGCGATCGATTTGTTGCTGTTGAAGTGGAGAGAAGAAATGTTTAGTTAACTACTCTCTACTGTGTGGCACTCAGCGCTCAGCGCTCGTTGCGGCTTACCAAATTCGTAAACGAGCGTTGCTCGCCCTCGGGCACCGCGGTCGGGCCGCTGGTGGCCACCTGAGCCACCGGGGTGCCGAGCGTGTGCAAACCGTTGCCGGTCTCCTCGCCGTACAGTTTGCGTGTGATTTCTTTGAACATATCTTCATATGTGGCCTCAACATTGGAGGACTGTGCGCTCGCTGGATTGCCTCCGGTCGCTGGGATTAGTGTTGCCATTGCTGCGACTGTTTGGCCTTGGGTTGCGGGCGCGTTGCTCTATAGTTGTGGCGACTGCTTCTCTCGTTATTCCCTCCACGGGTCCGCTTCGAAAACTGCAAGACCACAACAGAAAAAGCTATTGAGTGGGAGGTGTAGATGGCGCGGTTAAATTCTTAAGTCAGTGGGTCTGAGCTGCTTAACGCACATTCACATCCGGCACACAAAATACCCAAAGCCCCCTTGTTTCCCGCAATCGGTCGAAACACCGTCAGCGCTGGGGACTGTTGAACCGCCGTCGCCTCGAACCTGCCTCGCGGCGTATTCATGGGGATGCATGGGAGTGTGCGGGGCATTTACTATTACGCGCGATGCTGCTGACGTCGCGACGACGCATCGTCAGCTGAGTCAGCGTGCCGAGGCACAGTGAATTGAGCACACCACAATTTCATTCGCTGATTCTGCTTCGTGTTTCACATCCGACGAATGCGACAGGAGTGTTTCTAATGACTAAGCTAATGTTCAGCAAATAATTCAGGAATTGTATTGCACAATTATGAACATAATTAGCCATTTAATTTACAAAATCATGTAAATATTAATACCAACTATTATTTAATACGTTTCGTTTATGCTTGGTATATTGTGTTTTTTTGTCAATATACTGGGAAGCCCATATTTTTAAAATTGTATTAAACAATCACATAAAAGCTTTTAACTAATAATTTTAGTACAATTTGACATGAATTAATACGAATTCGACACTTTTGTCGCCTGACCCAGTCACGCTTGTGTGTGTTGGCGTCTCGGCGTCTTTTTGTTGCATATATTAATAAATTTATCAATCGCAACAACAAGAATAACAACTGTGATGACGACGGACCAGCCCAGGTATACACAGCATACGGAAAAAACACCATCAAGAGAAATGATAACGCGCCCAAGTCTTCGTTTTTTGCGGACGGAACTGCGAGGATTCTCTCCACGAGATTCCCATAAAATCGCGAGCCAAATCGTTGTGCAAACAACAACAGCAAACTTTTGGCGTTGTAATTTTGGTGGCACTTTTATGTGCTTTCAATGGGTGGCAAGGAGAAGCTGCCTTTTGCTGTTGTTGCTATTGTTGTCGTCGTCGTCGTTGCTGGCCCACATGTTCCTGATGGTCTTTGGCTGACGTTGCTGCGCTACATTTCGCTAGTGAGATGCTGACGCCCAGCCACATGCGTTGTTGCGCGACAAAAATTGTCTGTTGTTGTGGTTGTTGTTGATATGGGCATTGGCACGTTTCGATGGCCCAGAGCCAACAGAGAGTCACCCACTCTCGTCCAGGCCGCAGACGAATCTGCTGCGCTACGGGCAGCGGGAAGCGATCAGAGGGCTGAGGGCAGCGGGACAATTGTTTGTATGTATATACACACACAGACACAAGCATATGTATGAATGTGTGTCCGTGTGTGCGCAGCCATACTAAAGCGTATTTTCTTTTGAGTTCATATTTCGTATTTGAGTTTTTTTTTGTTTTTTGCATAGTCGTATTTGATTTTCTGCTTCGTGTGCTTTTTACAGTTGTTGCCCACATTTTGCGCCATTGGGGGCGTTTTGCGTCTTCCTTCACTTCTTCCTTTTCTTTATTTGCTTTGCCTTCGTGGTTTCAGTTTCAGCTTTTTTCTTGCTTTTGCCTGTCGGATCGCCGCCCTTCCCCGGTACCCTCGCCACCCTCCATCCTTCATGCATCATATTTGATTGACTCTCTGCGTGTGGTTTGCAAGCCAAGGGCATTGTTGTCGCTCTTGTCGTTGGGTGGAACTTAACTGTGTCTCAGCTCGAGATCAACATCAGCTCCCTACACACGCACACATGTCGGAGTTAAAAGTGCAAGTGTACGGACAGCGCAGCATTAATAGAGGAAGTTCATTAATAAAATAGATGTTAGCCTTTTTGTTATTATTTTGGGGATATCAAGAACTGATGGCATTGCAAAGCTTCGTCATCTATTGAAATGAATCATAGAAAACAAGTTTTAAATGAAAGTATTCTTTAGACTGTTTTGAAATTGAGATTCATACTGTATTGCATAACTGTTGTGTCTAATATAAGTGAATCTTGAATTTCGCAAGAAAGTTGTTAAAATTGATTGCAAATCAAACAACAAAGAAAAACATCAAAAAGTCCATCTGTAAATACGATAAGCGAAGGGCCAGTTGATGGTGGGCGAGCGTTAAACACTCTTGCACACATACACACGCAGACTAATAACAAAGTGTCAAACGTTGCCAACAGCTACAACAACTGCGCGTGTGGGTGCTCCGTTGGGGCCAGGCACCGACAACAAAAACAACATCCGCTTTGCTAATAGCAGGCAGCGAAACACACAGCAACAAAAAAAACCCCAGAGACAGCGACAGGCGCGTCAGCGAGTGGGCTGAAAATGGGCGCAACGGTCGCCGTCGCCGTCGCCGTCGACAGCAGTAGCAGCAGCACCAGTAACAACAATACCAACAAAATCAATTTACAACAACTCTAACACGCGCACCATTAAGAACAAATACAACGATCAGTCGATGCTTCGCCACCGTCGTCGTCGCCTATGGTGGGTGTGCAAAACCCGACATTAACTTTGTCAGCAGTAGCGACGCCGCCGCAATGACAACGCAATTTGCGGGAGTCAAAGAGACCAACAGAGAGAGGGAGAGAGTGAGCGAGAGCGAGGCACATAGGAGAGAAGCGAAACCGGTTGGCAGCTGAAAACAAAAAAATGCCGGTTGCGAGCTTTTTTATGTAAAAACCGCAGAACTGAAATGAGAGTGTATACGAGAGAGCATGAGAAGAGCCGCGCAGAGCAATTCATAACATGACAGGGCGATCGACGCCGCTCTCGCTCTCGCTATTTGCTCTTCTGTCAGCTGTCGGTTGTTGGCTCGTTCTGTGCAGATGCCGGACAATCGCCTGTTAACGGTAAACGCATTATTGGGTGGCTTCGCTCTCTTCAAATATGGCAGCAATAGTAATTGTTGTTTTTTGTTTTCTCAGTCACTGATAATATTTGTCAGAATTGCGCTCATTGCGTGCTTACGGGGAGGGGGTGGGTCTGTGCTAGCGGGGTCAAAGCGCTAAGTTGCTGAGCCTGAACACTCACGCACACAGCTGAGGGGGCGAGCCGCTGCTTAGAATGTATGTATGAGTGCATGGAGTTGTACACACACAAACATATGTATGTACATACATACATATACTATGTACATTTTAACACCCGTGGGCTGGTCCGGCCCCGATGGCAGCTCAGGGTGAGCCACAACATTACTTGCATTTGTTGTTGTTGCGGTGAGCGGTGAAAAGCAAAGAAAGGAGCCAAAGCAACGGGTAAACAAGAGGAAACAGAGAACGGACAGCGGCAGCAGCAGCTAATGCCATGTTTACGCCAAACAACAGCCTGACTGCCTGGCTGTCCAGCCCAAAGCCACACGCAGTTATTAAAAAGCGCTTTTGCCCTAAGGCGTGCACAGTGGTGCAGTTAAAATTGACAGGGAGGAGGCGAGTTGTCAAATGCCAGTAATCAGGTTAATTGAAAATGGCATGTGAAGAAGTACAAAATCCACTTAGCATGCGCACATTTTAAATAAATAATATTATATTGTATACATAATCACAGACCAATCGAATTCAGCGAAACTCGAACCACTGTGCATTGACTTTGGCATTAGCAGCGCGTTGTCGATACAGCGATACTAGCAAGCAAAAACAAGTCGTTAAAGTGGGTGGGTGTCGAACAGCTGTGGTTGATGTCCAGCAAATACATACAACGATCGACCGACGGACCCACCGACCGATTGAACGACAACAAAATAAAATCTTCAATTTGATATGCGATCTAACAGGGAATGAGACTTGACGATTTTCTTGCTACTCTATGCCATTGCTTTGCTGCTTCACACGCCTACGAAGCAAAAACAACAGTAGCAGCGCATGCGTGTGGGCCGTAAGTTGTGGATTGCATTGCCTTTGCGTGGGTCAATTTTGAAGGGGGAAGGGGAGGACAGGCAAAAATGCTACACAACATATCAGTCACACTCTTACAAATACAAACACATCACACACACACACACACATCTAGACTTGTAAGTTAATATGTAAGTTTTACTTGCTTTGGCATTTTTGGCAGCTGCGTCTCTCTGCGGGTGCTGTAAATGCTTCTGTATATGCATATGTGAATATGTACGTGTGTAAAAAGGCGCAGAGGGCAGCTTTATATGGGCGGCAGGTGGTAAATTTTTGTGGCCAGCTAAAGACAACAACAGCAAAAATGATCCGGCGGCAGCTGCTGCGGCTGTTTTACTTTTGCTGTTTTTGCGTCTTCTTTTTGAGCTGAGCTTTGCAGGCAGACAACAGACAGCTGACAGTCGATAACCGACAACAAAGCAATGAGTGTTGGGCTTTAAAGCTGGTTTCTTTATACACCAGTATGCGTGTGGTGTGTTCGCAATATGTCGCTGCTTAGCCATGTTTTGGGTGGTGCTGGTGGCATTGCCTTGTGGGCGTTTGCAGCACCAGTAGCAAATCGAGATGAGCAACAGTCACAGCAGCAATATGACATTCACAACAGCAGCGGCAACAGCTTCAAGGGCAGCCATCAACTTGGCACAGTTCAGCGTTTAAAAGACGTCTCCGACTCTTCAGCTTTTGGCTATGCTTATTATTATTATGACTGTTGTTTTGCTTCGCGGGCAGCTGTTGGCAGGTGCGCGCCCTCATAAAACGTCGTCTGACGACCCAAAATGCAGGCGATGTTGCCGCCGTTGTTGCACATGCCCTATACACGAAAAAATGGCGACTTTTGTCGAGACTGTCGTTTGCTCATTATTCGCCGCCGCACATCCCTCTCCCTATCCCTGTTTTTCAAGTGTCAGTTGCTTGTCTTCCTCCTTATTCTCATCCTCATCGTCCTCGTCCTCCTTCTTCTGCGTATTCTTCGGAAATCTTTCCGTTTTACTTAAAATATTGCTCGAGCAACATGTGCATCCCTCATGAGTCCGAGCTCTGACTGCTGTCTGACGATCTCTGCCCCTTTGGGGTAGAAATTTATGCAGTTGTTTCATTTTTAGGGGTGGTTTTTCCCAGCATAGTTTGTAGGGTTGCCACAAGCAGGTTGCAGCTGCCGCCTGCCAAAGGGAACGCTACTCGATCGCTGACTCCTCGCAGCCTGTTGCTGAAATACTCTGCACTTGCTTTGCGTGTTAGGGGTTGAAGACACTGTGCGCTCTACCAGCTGGCAAGTGGATTTGCCATATATTCAGGGGCTTCAGAGACATATTTCAATGATTCCTGAGTGAAGTTTTGAATGTTGAGCCATTAATAGAACGATATAGTGATCTCAATTCGCTTATGAATAGGAACTTGCTACCACCCAGAATTTACGCTCATGCGTCCGTTTTCATACAAACAGACACATACATACATATGTAAATAGGTACTTACTCCAAACCCAACCCAAAACCCAACTCTAAAATGTTGACGCTGGACGCCTCTTAAAATAACAACAACAACAAACAGCAGAGGAAGAAGTCAGCATCACACACAGATACACACACATAGATACATATATACACAAATGATCACACGCAGTAATTCAAGAGACCCCGTCGAAAGAGACCCAATAATGAAATTTCACAACAACCTTCAAACAGTCGTCGTCGTCGTCTTGTGTGTATATGCATGTGTATTATATACACTTTATTTTTTTTGGGCCGTCTCAGCGTTGAATATTGAAAAACGGTTGAGGTTTTAGGCAAATTGTAGTAGGAGGAGGCGATGGTGATGCGCCGGCAGCGTTGCGAGGCCCCGTCCCCGACCACGGCCCCATAGAATGAGGCAGCGAAACGCAGATAATGATGATCACAAAGCACAAAGAGCGACGACGGGGACTGAAGACGAGTTTCTCGTTTTCGGGCCACGCCAACGAAAAAAGACAGGCCCGATAAAGCGAATAAACCGAACCAAACCAAACCAAAGTATTATAAAACCGAAGAGGTTACCCTTCCCCCAACACTCAGACTCTGGGCCCAGGGCTCAGCCCATCCCAAGTTTGAATACGGTGAATGGTCCACAAATGAAATGAAATCCTACGCAATGGGGTGGCTGGCTGTTGCTGCCGCTGTCGCTGCGACTGCTGCAAAGGGGACGCGACTCTGAGACGCCACAGGTAAAAAGTAGAAACCTTGAAAGCCGCAAAACTGCTGCTGCCGCTGTCGTTGCTACGAAACAGAAACAGGTAAACTTTGGGCAGGTAACTTAGCATGGTCAGGAGTAGGACCGGTCGCTTAGGATCGGGTCGGGGGAGGCAGCACCGACGCTGTAACAGGAAATTCCTATGTGATTTTTGGTGAGATTATTGTGCGCGCTGGGGTCGGTTTGATGCGGTGCATCAAGCAACCCTCACAAGACACTGGCATCAGGTACCCGATCACTGATCACCGATTTCTGGTTCCGTTGTCTTTCTGCAATCCACCCTCCCCTAAAGATCTGTCTGTCCATTTCGGCCCCGAAGCGACGGGAAGTGCGTAATTTCGTTTTGTGAAGTTTGCGCCGACTGCGTTTTGGGGTCGCGACGTATTTTTCATGGGAATTTGAACTTCAGCGAGTCAAAAAAGGGGAGAGGGAGTGTTTACGTACATATGTGTTGTGTCTGTGTGGGTTGTTCTTTTAAATGGGGTGTGTCAATGCGAAGGCATATCTTTGTGATCGACAATATTCTAATTGACCTGGTGTGGATATATCTTCGGAGAGGGAAGTAACTAACTTTCACATATACAGAACAATTTTTCCTTTGTTAAATGAATTCTACAAATATTAGTCTTAGTCTCAGTAGATTATGAACAAATCTTTTCGAGTAGCGTTCTACGAGCATCGTCAACTAATTGCAAAGGTCATACTATTGTTGATAATCCTTCTGAACTACAGTCTGCGACATGACACTTTACCAAATTACATAAAAAACTGCCAGTCAAGAATGGTGCCCGAACCAAAGAGTTTTCATTGTACTTCTATCTGCATTTGTAAAACATTCATACACTCATGCCAACCAAATAGATCCCCGTATTGACGAACTCCTTCACTTAGCTCCGAATTGATGAAAGCACAGCAAAAACTGTTAAAGCAAACGAAGAGGAGACTCTGCATAAACAACAAAATGTGAGCAACAACAAATATTATAGAGGGCAGAATTGTGTGGGGGCAGCAACTCAGACAACGACCAAGCGAAGCAAAAATACAAAATAAAACAAACGAGCAAAAGAGGAGGGGAGTGGAGTACACAATGCAAAAGTCTTCGACGCTGGGTGGGTGTAAGAAATTCGTCAGAAGTCAGCAGCAGGAACGACAACGGCAAAACTGCAGCCAGTGGGCAGGCAGTAGAATTTGTGCGATAAACTAACAGAAGGGTGTGAAGGCACAGCAAAAAAGAGCAGACGAGGAGAGTAACATAACAAATGTTAATGCGAGGGCCGAGGGCCGCTGTTTAGGCAGCGGACTCCAAAATAAAAACCTACAAAAAATCAACATACGACACAGCAGGCGACAGACGAGGACGGGCGACGGTCAGTCGCGTCGTGGCTGAGAGAACGAACGACAGACAGAGAGCGAGAGAGATGGAGAGAGGGACAGTCAGTTGGAAGTTGAGCCATGCGAGGCGGCAATTAAAGAGCGCAACAGCCATGTGACAAAGCAAAAGAATAAATAGGGCTGAGGTGGGCGTCGAGACGCGCGTTATTTCGACTGCCTGCTGCTGTTGTTGCTTTTGCTTTAGCTGCCCTGTTGCCCCGGGGGAAACGGGCAGACACGATTTTAAAACCCATCACCCACACACACATGTGTGTGTGTGTGTCGGAAAGACGAGAGAAGGCAACGGATAAAAAGAAAGTAGGATAATGTGGGCAAAGCACAGGGTTGCCAGCCTGTCTTCAATGCGGACTCTACAAGTGTGCGTGCGTGTAAGAGAGGGAAGAGGGCGTCAGTGTGGAAGCGAGAACGCAACCCAACACACGCAAGTTGCCAAGGATGTGGTGGCTGTTGCTGTTGATAGTGGTGGGGTTCACATCATTCATTATCGTTGCCCCTTGCAGCGAGGTGTCGCGGTTGCGCCAAAGCGAGGGAGGGCCAATTGTGATGGCGACTACGACTCGTTTTTCATGGTATTTGTGTCTACGTGTGTGCTGGCATCTCTTTTGTGATTGCTCCGACCCAAGGCACGAAAGGGGTGCCCACTCTCAGCGGGCATTCTTTTTTATTGTTGTTGTTGGTGCTTCGTTTTTTTTTTTTGGGAGTGTTGTGCGAGTGTTGGTGCGTTTTTTGGGCGTTGGAGTGGCTGTTTTTGTTGTTGCTGGGCCTGTGTATAATTGGAAATTGGGTAACCGGTTTGCGAGCTACCTGTGGGCTGTTGGCTGTGGCCTTCGGTATGATTTCTGTCGATGAGTCTATGTACTGCACATGTATTGGTATGCGTCTATGTGCGCGACTGTCTGTTAGCTGCATGGGTTCTGAGTGGTAAAATGTGTCCAAAAAGATTGTAGGGGGAGGGGGACGCACCGATAAATAACAATTAGTGAATATGTAATATGGAGATGCAATACATAAGGATATTCATATATAGTAAACAGTCTTCACATAACTTCAAGTGGTCAACGCAATAGTAAAATTAATTCGCATGGTCTGGCAACGTCCTTTGACAATTTGGGCACTTGAAATGTGGTCACATTTTAATAATTTAGTCTGGAGGCACCCACAATGCAAAAGCCTAACACAATTGAAAAATGCTCATACATTTAAAACATACGTATATATTATTTATAGCTACCTTTTACTGTTTGCAATTTCTATTTGTGTTTTTTGTTTTTTTTTTTTGTTCGCCCTTAAGCCATTTCAGTTTTGGTGTAAGTTGTCCTTTGTTGATCGTTAGTTGCACTTGGCACAATTTGTTCACGTGATAGTGGAAATGCAATATGTTAGATGTACCCACAATGAAATGTGCACTTTCATTACTCAAAAATCAAAAACTTGCCGAAAATCTTTAAAAAAACACGCGCCGGCCAATATAATAAAACGTTTGTTGTTACTTGCTGTGATGCGCGCGAATGCGACCAAACGAACCGAACGCTACGAAAAATTCCAACAGACTGCGAGAGAGTCGCTGGCAGAACGTGGGAGAGAACCATGGAACGATGACGCAGCCAGCTGCTGCTGAAATGAACGAGCTCGGCAGCGTCAGTGGCGTGCACAGTGGGTTGAATCAAATAATATTGGGTTTTACCAAATGATGGATGGATGGTTTAGGTAAATTAATTAAAGTTAATATTTGGAATTGAATTATCTGATATTTGGTGTTTGATAAATAAAATTAGATAGTTAAGAAAAATTTTAAAATAAATGTTGATATATTAATATTGTCGTAAGGTAGAATTGTTTGTTTTAAGTCATAGGTCATTTGAAGCTGCAATAGCAGTTAATATGCACCTGATGACGAGTGGTAATGTCTAAAATCGCTTTCGGCCCACAGTACTCCGCAGTAGGGAGCCCAGGCCGCCACCTTATACAACGAATGATCGAATAAAAGAGAAATTGCAACAAGCAAGCGGCGAAGTCACCGGCGTCTCTGTTTCAGTCTCAGTCTCTGCCTCAGTTGGCGTCGGCGCAGGCAAGCCAAGCCACCCGCTCATTCACGTTTTTGCCGTTGTAGTGTGGGCCGCCGACGACGACGTCGTTGTTCGCAGTGAGAGCGCCAGAGAGCGAGAGTGGGAGCGAGTTAGTGTGAGCCGAACGTTGTTGTTGCTCGCTGCGTAGGGTGGTTTGGCTTGTAGAATTTCTGGACACTGTCATTGTTGTTGTTGTGGCGGCTGCTGCTGCCGCTGATATGGCAACAGCGCAGTCGTGCAGAAGCAGGTCAGTTTGTGTGGCGTCCGCTGCGCAACTTGATTTCTGTTGTTGTGTTTTTTATGCGCAGCCATCGGCGTCGGCGGGTTGACTGTTGGTAATGATCTTCGTGCATGTGGGTTGCTGTTTTGTGGTTGTTTCATGTTGTTGCTGTTGCTGCTGTTGGCAGCGTCGGCTACGGGGGACGATTGACTGTTGCGTTCATTAGCGTGAACGCGGCGCGGTCGCGGCTTTTTGGGCTCGTTTTCGAGGAGGTGCCGATAATACATAGTCCAGGTAGATACAATACACTCGCACACAAACTAACAGACCAGTCGGTGTAAATGACTGTGTGTCTTGTATATAACCATAAGGTTGGGCAGGTAGTTGGCAACTGGGTGGTGCTGCTCGTGGCGTGGGCTGTTCTCTTATTGAGGTTAGGTTGAGCTCAGCCCAAGATACAAAAAAAAAAACAACATTTCAATTCTGCAATTGCTATGCAAATCGTATGAGTCATATGGGAGACTTCATAATAGTGCTCGGAGCACTTAAGAAAAACAACAACATAAAATGCGATCAGCGACAAGTCAATGAAATTGAAAGTAATATGCAATCAATGGCGCAAAAACGAAGAAGAGGATGGCGACTGCGCTAGCACATCAGTACTTTACTGCACTCGAGATGCCGTTGGTGTTGTGGTCGTTATTGTTGCTGTTGCTGTAGCGGAAAGTGATGTAGATTCTTGTTGTTGCTTTCATCGGAAAGGAGAGTAGGCTTCTGTCGATTGAAGGCTATGGGCGAAAATGCACAAAGTGGATTCGAAAAACGAAATGGGTTTCATTTTATGGAACGTGTAATGATTTCATTTTGTGTATGTATATGTATGTAAGTGACTTACTTTTTTTGAGTTACTTTTAATTCCTTGTCACTACTTATTTTGCTATTCTTATTATCGGTTTGCTATCTTCGCTTTTTGTGCGATCATTTCTTTACTTCTTGTATAAATCATTACTTTTATATAAGCTTTATAAATATATAAGTATTCTATCTAAACTTTAAATGACGCACTTTCAATTTCCTTGCTACAACTGATGCTGGTCTTCTTATTCATAGCTTCGCTATGTTCACTTTCTTGTGCAATCGGAAATACTTTCAGTGTGCAACGCAACAGATGTGATACAAAATTGAAAACAGGTTACTCGGCGAAATGGAGCACCCTACTTTTAAACTTCATTGCCACTCAAGTGGCGAGCGGATGACGCGCAGCAAAGGAGCTGAGCCGGAGCAGCAACCGCTGAACCGGTTTTCCAGCAGCTCTACACAGACTCTGGGCAACATATGCTGCTGGCCTGGCCCACTGGCTAACCAAACCAGCTGCACAGCACAGGCAGCAACACATTTGATTACAATCCAATTCTGTCCACAAGGTAAGTGCTAAACTGCCGATATTTGCACCGTTATGCGTGTCGGGTGCACGATCTGTCCATCCTTGGCCATACAAATTGTGTGATATAACGATAGCTGCGTAATGAGCAAAGACAATTACAAAACACATGGCTTCGAACTCCAAAGAAACCTGTTGTTGTCTGTTGCTGTTTTTGCTGCTGTTGCTGCAGAAGCCCTTCTTCGTATCTCAGTTGGAGGGAGAAAGTGCCGCAGAGTAGTGTATAGGGCTTCGTTTTGGCGAGGCGCCATGGCAAAATCAGCAAATACGAAGCGAGGGACTCGATTCCTCTACTCTTCAATCATTACGATTTGCTTGCACTTTGTCACATCTTATTTAACAGAACGAACATAAAAAATAGGAATAACTGCAAAGAAGAGGCCCAGTGTGACCCTCTCGCCGAAACAGCAACCAGAGCCAGAAAGCGAGAGAGAGGGAGAGCGAGAGAGAAAAAGAGGGAAAGAGCAAGAGACCATGGCCATAGGGTGGCTTGTGATCGTTGCTTGCACATTTTTAATATGGCGTCGACTAGCGTGGGATGAGAACAGTCAGGGGAAATCGGGGAGTGCGGAGCGCTAATGACCACGAAAAACTACAACTTCGAAGCGTAGGCGTGGGTGGGCTAGCCATAGAGTATAGACGACTATCTGCAAGGTTGTTGGGTACTTTTGACACCACGCTCTACGGTTCAGATTGAGTCACGGGTTTTGAGGGCTGTTACGAGTATTTTCTAGCGGGTAACGTGGCTTGCAGGTCAAACTGGAATTTAATCAACAGGAAGTGGTCAGAAGCAAAGATTTATAGGTAAAAATCTGGATTTTATAGGTAAACACAAAGGTGTATTTCACTAAGATATTTGTGCAAAAATGGGTTTTGGAAAAAAAAAAAAGAAAAAATAAGGGGGGGGTTTTTTTTTTTTATAATTGGTTCTTTTTTTTTTTGGTTTTTTTAAAAAAAATTTTTTTTTTTTTTTAAGGCCCCAGTTTGGAAGTTATTCTGTCAAGTCCGATGATTTGGTTTTTAACGCTTTGATAGTTAAATATTTTAATTTCATTATACGAAACTGTATTTTTTCTACTGACGTCAGGTCAATTGAAGATAGTAGAAATGAGAGAATATTGGCCAGAATATATTCGAAATAAAAAGGCTTTGGCTTTAAAAAATATAGTATTATTGAATATTCTAGATTTAAATAAATCTAGATTAATTAAATTTGGATTGTTTGCGCAATTGTAAGCGGTAAAGATAAGCATTTAAAGATTCAATAGCGCTAAGAATGCGTATGGTGATTGCATCGTCTGCAATACTCGAATCAATTTCTTAATTTCATCAAGTGCAAGCAAATATAGTTAAGTCGTCAACCTTTGAAATCTCTGAGACAGCAATGAACTCTTTTCGTCCCACACTCAGGAATTTAGGATATTGAAGAAGTAGACATAGTACATATTATATACAGACATGTATGTACATATACATATGTACATACATGTTAATATTTGCATGTCTATTCATACGCCGTTTGCAAAGCTTTGAATTTTATATAATGTATAAATCAGAATTATGTGCATATGTAATGCATCAATAAATCCTCGGCTTGCACATGAATTCTTCCCTTACCATCGCATAAATTGCCTAGCAACAAAAAAAGGACTAAGGACCAGAAATAAATGTAGTTTTGCAAAATACATGAGCAGAAATAACAAAATACAAATTATATAATAAAAACACGTAGATAAATGCCTTTATTTACCAATATATGTGCAACATATGCCGCATATGTTGCATAAAAACCAGAAGCTCAAAACCATATGCAACGTTCGCCCAACAACGCCCACAAAATCCACAAAGCGAGAGCGAAAGAGCGATAGTTGGAGCATTATAGACGAATGCAAATGCATTTGAGAACGCAGCTGGAAGAGCGATTTCAAATTGTGTGGAGATATGTGCGTGAAGGCAGAGAGGAATCGAAAGAGAGGGAGAGAGAAAAAGAGAGCATGGGCAAACTAAAACCAAAAGCTCTCTCCCTCTCTTGCTTGATGGTCTTGTCTCTCTCTCTCTCTCTGCTTTGAGTGTGTTGTCAAAACTGCAATAATTCCTTTGCAGTTTTTTCGATGCAGCTGTTGGTGGCACGAAAGGTGGTGGGGATGGGGAGCGTTGTAACAAAAATTGTTATAGACACAAAATTTATGATATGCGCCGCCCGGTGGAAGGAAAAACAACCACCCAACCCAGTGAGAAAAGTCGCTCGTTTATAGTTTTCAAATGCCAAAGCTTCAGTTTTGATGGGTGTGCGTGCGTGCGACAGTGTGCGTGGGTGTGTGGGTGTGAGTGCTTGAGTTTGCGGGTGTCAGCGTGTGCATTGTTTTGGGGGTTGGTATTTTTGCTTCAAAGAGCGCCTGCTCCAATACCAGCATACCAATACTAACACCAATGCCAATAGCCATAGTAAATGTTTCCATGTGGAGAAAGTATTGATGATGGAAAAATAGAAGTTGGCGGTTTTTAGCTGTGTGGGTTGTTTGGATCCCGACAATAGTTGTTGCTGAGTTGTCAGTGTTGCTGCTGTTGCTGTTCTTATTGTTGTTGTCGGTGGTGGGGTTTTTCTCTGGAAAAACTGCATACCGAAAAATATACGCACACAGGCAGACAATACGTTCACACACACACAAACACACGGATACACTTAAACGCATTGCGGAAAAATCAATAAATCATTTGTTTGAAAAGTTTTTAATTGCCCTCGAGCCCTACGATTTTTAATAAAATTCAATAATGAAGTGTAAAACTACGTCTGCATTTATCATCGGAATTTCGCTTAACGGTTTTTTTGCAAGCAGCTTTACTTTTGTTGCAAACTTAAAAACTATTGCATACTTTAATGCATCTTAGAACTTACCAACATGTTCGTAATGATTTTCGCGGACAGCCCAGAAGTATGCAGCACAATATTTCGTAAGCGAGTGCACACAACTGCGCCACGATTTTGCTGGTATCCTTGTTGTCACTATTTCAATTATTCTAGCTCAATTTTTCTAGAGGTTCATTAACTTCGATCGCACTGCACTTGTAACATTTTTGACGTTTTTGATTGCTGCGCACTTTGCAAACGATTAACGACACAATTGGTTTTTACAACTAACCTCATCAACACTCACTCACTGACTGAAATCTCGTGACTGAATGAATGGGAGAAGCAGCTACGTAGCTGCTCCTAAAATGCAAAAGCGCTGACTGGGAGCAAATTTTATGGCAGCCCTGGCGTCGGTGCCCACGACGCGACAAGCGACGTGCGACGTTGGAGGCGGCGCTCCCCGCCCCTTTACGCACACACACACTCACAATACAACCACTATTTGTTTTGTAATCGCTAGCCAGTGGTTTGTTTTTGCAGCAAGTCACTTTTGACGTTTGTTGTTGCCACAACGATTGCCCGTCGCGTAATAATTGCGCTCTGAGTTGTGCACTTGTACAAAAAGCTTCCTGTTTATGCTACGTTTTATTACTGTTACTGCTGCTAATCGTGTCGTGTTGTTGCCGTCACAAAAAGCGCGCGCATTCCAGAGCTCTCCCACTCGCAAAAGTTGGTAGCGATAGCGCTCTCTCTCTGGTCGCTCTCTGGCTTGCCCATACCATGACCGCCATGTTTATTTACAAAAAGTTTGGCTTTATTTGTGTGTAAAGCGTGAAGAGTCCAGACGACTTAAGGAACGATTACAAATATATCTAGAGTTTAACAATTTTTCAATATTATAATCACCAGTCCAATCAAGTAGTTTAAAATTGATGAAGTGTGTTATTGTAATTGGCTATGACTTAACTTGCAATACAAAAGTTAACATGCTTAATTTAGAATTTTCAACTAAATGAGAAAATAATTTCTTTAATGACTTTAAAGCATTTAAATAAATATATTTTTCTATAATTAACTCTTGTTTGGGCTTAGCTAAATACATTTGTATTGTGATTTTAGATTTGAAATTAAGAGCGATTGGCGCGTAATTTTTTGCATGTAGATGCAAGCAAGCGTTGCCATATCGCGTTATAGGCGTTATTGAAACCGTTTTTACATGTCGCATAAGCTGCGTGCTATAACACTTGGTCAAGCAGTTCAACGTAAAAATTTGAATTAATACAATGAATATTTGTAAAACTTAGTTCAAATAATCGATACAAATTAATGAATTGCCAAGTTCTAGTTCTTTCTTGTTCCCATGCTTTACAATTTTTAACATTTTTTATTAGTAATTTTTAAATTTTATGACACATAACTTTTGGGTTGTAAATTGTTTTTGTTAATAAACTTTTAAAGTATTGCAATACAACAAAATTAAAGACAGCGGAGGAGCGGTGGGGTATTTAAGCACACTTGCAAACAAACTCACACACAAATACATAGGCAAACTCACAATTCCTTCGCTTTATTTTTGCAATTTTGGGGCTACAAAGTTTTAATCAAATTGCACATGTGACCATAGAGGCACCACCACCAGCCAACCACTTGAACCACCCAGCAAGTGGCGCTCCACTACTAACCTAATTTTCATGTTTTTTTGTTTTTGTTTTTCTGCAGCGTCAACTGTCTCGAAAAGTTTTTAATCATCATCACCAGGCAGCAAATTTGCGTGTGTTTTTTTAACGGTTCTTTTCGGTACTTAAGATTTCCATATACAATCAACATGTTGGTTTATTTTAGTTGTGCTTGCTTACTCTTTAGCAGCAAATGATTAGAAGGGGTATTTTAAGTTTGTTGAAAATGTGGAATCAAAATAATTCGAAAAATAGATGGGTTTGTAACAAGTTCATAATCAACTTTACTCATTTTAACGTGGTCAATATAAAGCAATTGATAATATTCGAGTTCTAAATATCAATGAAGAAGTGTATACAACACCCACAAAAACTATATCATAAATAACTCAAACAAAATACAAATATTTATTTCAAGGGGATGATTTTGTTTTTATATAAATCGTTTTAAATATGTAAAATACTTTCTAATTTTTAAATAGCCTGCTGATTTCTAGTAAGTTAAGTTTAAATTGGATTTAGCGAGATTTAATGGATTTCATCTGCTCTGCTTTGTTTGCCGCATAAATCGAGAGTGTGTAACTATCGAAATTATTTATATGATTTATATAACTCTGAACCAAAAATCGAATGAAATGCAATGCATTTTAATGCTATCAAATTGGTTGAATAGTCAATAGTTTACATCTCTGGTAATTGCAGGATATCTCTGAGGCGTTTCTGCACTTGATGGCAGTTTTCTCATTCACATTTCTTTATAAGAATAGAAGGTAATATCTTGCTGCTGCCGTCCCCGATTTTTGTTGGCATATTTTTTGCACCGCGGGTAAATTCAATGCAATTAAAAACAATTCACAATGCTGAAGCGGTTGTCGTCATTGTTGGCCCCATTTCCATATGATGCAGCTTCATTTTCCAAACTCGGCTGCCCGCCCTCCATATAATTTGTGACTCATTTTGTGCTGGTCGCTTTCAGTTGGAATTGTAACACTTTTGCTTGTTTGTTTTACAAAAATGATTTTTAATATAACATTTTACAGGCTACGGGCTTTTGGGTTTATGCATTTAATTAAAAGAAGCAGCCCAAAGCTGAAGCAAAAGCCAAAACCAAATGAAAATACAATGCAATAAAAACAAAATAAATACAATGGACAGCAGGACAGAACAGAGAAGACTGACTATATGAAGAGAGACGGAAAGAGGAGGGGCGGACAGCGGGGGCAACGGAGGCGAAGAGGAGACAAAGAGACGGACGAAACGGTTGGTTAAAATATGCAAACAAGAAACGGAAAAACTTATTTAGACGCCGCTGCGAAACTATACAAAAAAACGCAACAGCAACGCCAGCAGCAGCAGCAACAACAGCAGCAACAACAACAGCAACAGAAGCAATAACAACAGCGTATAGACAACGGGGACAGACATACAATGTTGCCCCGGCTTGTTATGAAAATGGCGTCACAAAACGGAAAAACTCAAAATACACACACACACGCTTACGCGCACCTTCACACGCTCAGCAAGTGGAAACGTGGCTCCCACGCGTGCCGTGCTTCGGTCTGCCCCAAAACGTTGCACAATGGGCCAATTTTCCTAAAAATTACAAATATACAAAAATTTTATTCATTTTGCAATATAAAGTTTATTTTTAATGATTTTTTTATTCAATAAAACTTAATAAGTGACAAAACTAAGTGATTAAAATAAGTCGGGTTTTCACACTTGGGTTAATAATATTTTTAAACACCAAATTACATCTATCTATATTAGAAATATATATGTTTGTTGTGTTCCAAGGGTTCAACGCATTAATACGTTTAAAATGTAATGTGTAAGAAAACCAATTTGATGAGAAAAACAGCTAATTCAATTATAAATCAAAAGTATAATTGAAATGAATATTATTCAGTTTGAAACAAAGAGTTGCAAAATTGGTGTACTTAGAGACTTTTCATTACGACTGCATTTTCGTTCATAACTATAAATTGTGTGTCCATGGTGCATTGCGTTGTCACCTGCTGTTGCATGTGGCAAAAGACTTTGGCCGCAAGAGCCCCCAAAAACCCCATTTGATTGTTGTGCTAGCAATGGAAAGCATTAAAAAATTCTCTCACCATTGTGGAACGCGTGGGAAGCATTTCAATGTTTTGTTTGTTTGAAAATTTTGCCGCAGCTTGCTCCGTGGCGCATAAATTTTTGCCCATCTCCGGATCCACAACTCGACTCCCAACTCCCGACTCTCGAGTTGCTAGTCGCGAGTCGCGACACTCGGCTCGACACCCTGATCTCCCAGTGCTCCGAACTCACGACTGTATCGGAGTTTATAAAGCCACTTGCCATCAGCTGTGACTATTCTATTATTATGATTTTTCTTCCCTTTGTCTTCTTTGTTTTTTGCTGTGTTGTTTTTCTGTCTTTTGGGCAATTGCAGCGCAAGAAATTATTAATACATAATTCATATTTAATTGCTGCTTTTTAATTATTCCCCGCCAAATTGGCAACATGTGGAGCAATTGCGACCAGAATAAAGGCAGACAAAGAGAGAGAGAGAGAGGGAGAGAGAGAGAGCGAGAGAGGGTAAGGAAACTCTGCCTGCCAAAGTTAGAAACTTTCGCTGATTGAGTTGCATTTATTTTGGATGTTCAATGCACGTTGACAGACATTTCAATTGGCTCAGATTGCGGCAGGTTGTGTCGGGTGTCTCGCTTGTCAGGGCGCGCAAAACACAACCCAAAGTCTAAGAGCAACTGGTTGGAGTCGTTGTCTGCTCCACACACATTGTGTGCCCCCCCGAGGCTCAATAAAAATTAAATGAACCTCGTTGACGAATCGAACGCTGTGAAGTGCACAACTCGGCGAGGGTTAAGGGTTCAGCTTGGCTGCGACTGGAACTGAGGTTCGGGGTTTGGGGTTCGAGGTTATTCAGGCCAAATGAGCTGCAGACAAAAACGAGGGCAGTACACAAATTGATGCACACTCAACTGAGGTAATCAAGAGTTCAATGCAGTTCAACGCCAAAGTTACTAAAAGAAGAATACGCCAACTTGTGATCTAATGGATGCGAGAACACAAACTAGTGTTCAAGTGTTGTTTTCAACGCATGCACTAAACAATTCAAAATTTAGGAATGATAAGTGTTTTATATAGCCAATTAAATATAGAGGGAGAGAGAGAGAGAGAGAGAGAGAGGGAGAGAGAGAGAGAGAGAAGGAGAGAGAGAGAGGGAGAAAGAGAGAGGGAGAGAGAGAGTGGTTTGTTTTAGATGGTTTAAATGAATAAAAACCAAGACGAGTGCAATTTTAATGATCGATATAGTTAGATGGAAATATCCACGAATATTTTTTATAGGGTTGATTGACAATGTGACGGTACATGTTGTTAAAACATTAATCTGGAACAATATATTTTTTGAGTTTTTTGCTTTATTTGTTTGGTATAATTTTGTGATCCAACCGCGTTGGCTCGTTTAGTCACAAAAGTGTTTAAATTTAATTTAACACGAGTACCGAGTATCTCACAGTCGACCACACTCGACTGTAGTTTTTGAGCTCGTCTTTTGTTTAATTCCTGTGAATACATTTAAAATAATAAGGGTGGAAAATATAAACTAACAAATGTTGGAAGATTTAAGTACAACATTTGGTAATTTATGCGCTTCTACTTTAGCTTTTATGTCTTTATTATATGGCGATAAGTTCGAAATTATAAAATGGTACAATTACTTCAAAATGTATAATTTTTTGTTTACTATATTACTAAGATACTATCTTTTATGTTTGCTTGTTAGAAAATAGCAAACAATAAGAAAACTAAAATATTTTGAATTAGAAAATATATATTGTTTTACTATAAGAAAGCTTCTGGAAAAAATAGTTGAAATAACATGCAGTTTGGAAACTGAAAAATGTTGTGACATTTTCTTGCTGGATGTTTTGATTTCAATCGACTTCAAAAGTGAATTTTCGCAATTGTGTCGTTCAGGAATATTGTTGAATGTGACAGCAAAACAACCGCGTGCGATTGCTTATTAGAGCTGGGTATCGGTCATTAACCCATTCGATCTATTCTAACTTGATTTACTGGATTCCAGCTCCCTTCACTCTCGCGTCGCAACTTTCATTGTATCGCTGTGGGTTTGACAAAAAAATAGTTGCGAGTGGTCACGGTGCTCAAATCGGAAGCAAATGCAACAGCTGCCTCTGACTCTTTCCCTCGTCTAGAGTCACCACTTCAATGCTCCCTCCTCTCGTCCTACCCGTTTCCACGCTCATTCGTTCTCCATCTCCGTCTCCTGCTCGTTCTCGTTTGAGTTCGCGTTTCCATTTCCTATTTCTCGTAGTGGTTGTTATATGTAGTTTTAGTTTTTTGGTTTATTTTGACAATTTGGGCAAGTCGGTCGGGGTTGGGGTTACGGCGAGTCAGAGGCAGAGGCAGAGGCAGAGGCAGCGGCAGAGGCAGAGGTAGGGGGAGGAGAAGGAGGAGGGCCATCGACTACTCTGCGGGCAGGTTGAACGATTCAAGTGCAATACAAGTGCAACAAGCAGCGTCCAGTAAATTTTACTGCGTGTGTCGAGAGGAGTTATTGCCCTCCGGCTCTTGTCCCGCTTGTCCTGTCCCTGTTTATTTGCCATTGGCATTATTCTGATTCTCAGTTTGATTCCCAGCACATAGTGTTACAGAATATTCTCCGTGGTTGCTAGCTAACAACGTCAGAAACTCGGGCTTTATTCTACGTTCCATGGCCACAACTTTTCACATATTCTCCCTGTGTGTGTGTGTGGGGGTGAGTTTGAGTGTGTGAGTGCGGACGCTGCGGGTGATTAATTTGTGGAAAAAATGTACTATACGAAATTATGGTTGCTTTTTCATATGTGTGCAGACGAAGGTAATCAGTTTGTGATTGGGTTCAGAGTGCGAGGCCCAACGGGAAGCGGGGTGGGGTGGGTTTTGTGTGCTGATTGAACTTATCCGAGAAATAACGAGAATCACACAAAAAATTGAACTCAATGAAATGTTATAAGATTGACTGGATGCGCTGCTTGCAGTGAGAAATTGCTTAAAATAGAGATTTTAATTGCCAATAATACGATGACTGCGATTGTAACTTCTCTTGCTGGTATATATATGTATATACAAATGTGCATATAGAAATAAATTGAAACTTGTCTACGCCAATAAGACAACGATAGAAAAAATGCCAATCAATTGCACTTAAATTTATATTTAGATAAATTAATAATTACGCTCAAGTTAAAATGAATAATTGTAAATACACTTTCAAAATCAAATACAATTTATCCAGCTGTTGTTGTTAGTTGTTGAACAAATGCAGACAGGTTGTAAATAAGGGCCAGTTGTTGACACCCAACCGGTTGTAAGGCGTTGCGTTTGTTGTTTGACGTGCGACAAGTTTGAGGACACTCCAAGCTGTGATAGTGTAAGTATGAATTTCTTTTTAGTTGGCTTAATTCACAACATCTATTTATGTATATTTCGTTAAATTCATTAAAAGTGAGGAAAGAAACTAAGTTTACCTTGAATGGAAATTGTGTTCAAAATATACTACAATGTACTTTAGTTGAGTGAGGAAATTAAATTATAAGATCAAATTAGTGTCGAATTTCCTCACACATGTGTCAAGGACTTGCATGCATTCTTTTGTTTACACTTGATTTAGTGAGAAGTGAAACCTAACAAATGTAAACCGCCAGCAGACGTAAACAAAACATGGATTTCGACTTGTTACAGGCAACTTCTACCTTTAATACCTTATACGCCGTATAAGCTGAAGGCAAAACTGTTATATGCTACGCATACGTAGACGCGACGTAGAAGTCTTAGAAATAACTTATAATGGCTTTATAATATTCAGATTTGGCGAAATACGCCAAGTATAAAATAAAATGGTTAATTGAATTAAATATTGTTTTATTTTGGCAAACTATGACTAAAATGGCATCAGCACTTGCCTTTTATAAGATATAATAGAAGACAAACAAATATCGTAAAACTCTGCTACGTAGAAGCTGGAGTAAGTTTCGAAGTCGACTTATACGCATATGCGGCTGTTCACTCTTGTCCGTTGTGTATAAGTTAGCTCATCAAAGAAACGAACCAGTGAGCATCACAACCTTTGACTCATTGCAACTCGAACTGCAATCAAACGCCCAACCTGTTGTGAATCGAACAAGCCGTATGACAAAATAAAATAAATAGTACCAAAAATAACGAATAAATATTAATTGAAAAGAAGAGCAAATATGCCGTGATATCGAAATGGCATATCGATTTAAAAAAATGCAATTTTAAATACAAAATGCAACTAACGGCAGCGCTGGTGTTAAACAAATAAAGTTCGAGACCATGTTTGACCGTAAGTAAGCCTCGTGGAATCCAATGCACTGCACTGCAGTGCAATGTACCCCCGCTTGCCCGATGTTTGACAGTGTTCGCGCGTGTGTGTGTGTGTGTGTGTGTGAGTGTGTTTGGGAGTGTACAAGCATTTACAACTGGGATGCCTTTGCCCACGACTTTTGACTTTAGTCCGCCGATGTTTTTAGCTGTTTTAATATTTATGAAAAAAGGCAAAAGGCGAACGACGAGCGTCGAGTGTTGAGCGCTGAGCGTCGGGCACTGCAAGCCGCATAAATATCCACTAAGTCCCATGCAGACACACACACATATACACGTGTGCACTAAGAATGTGTGTGTGTGTAGCTATGTGCTACCCTTAAGTGCAAACTGAAGAAGAGCTGACAACAAGAGCAAGAACGGCGGCAGTAACAGCTTCTGAATGTAACGTTTCGCCCCTTTGAGCTGCTCTCTGGGCTGTCAAGCGTAAATTCAATAAATATGAATATAAGATCACACACACACAAAGTCACACATGCACTCACACTAACAAAGCCAGCACTTGTTCTTACATTTTTCACTCACTTGGACTAACTTGGCTAGCACCCCGGTCCGACTCGAGGCTCACGCTTTCGCTTACGATGACGATGGCGACGACGTTGTGAAGTACAAACGTTTTCAGAGAGTGACTGTTTTTTTTCCATGCTGTTGCTGTTGTTATTGTTGTTGATGTTGATGTTGTTGTCATCTTATTTACTCGATATCGAAATCTTTATTTGTGCTTATTATTTGTAGCTCGTCCTTTTGTTCCGCTACTCAAATTTTGCTCTTCGATTGCCACTAACAAAAAGAGCGCTTGAGAACGAGGTTGGTTCCTGAAATGTGGAATGTCTTCGAGGCGATTTTATGATAGCCAGCAAGTTCATCAAATTCAATGATAGATCAGCTGCCCACTTTTCATCAATTAAGGCAGCCTAATTACGCTGGCGTGTTTAAGTAATTTTTACTAGCTGCCAGCTGGCAGCAAATGAATTAAGCACAAGTTTGAAACAATTATTTGAGGTTTTGATTGATACATTCTGCCCACCCTCGCTTCGCTTAGCCGACTGGCAGAGCTGACAAAATATGAAAATAATTCATTGCCATTCGCAGCAGCGACATCGTCTTCGAAGTTAACGTCGACATCGAGAACGACAACGACAACGTCATCCACATGGTCTTACTCATGCTCGAGTTGAAGCACAAGCTGAAGCTCATCGTGCGCTTCACAAAACTGAAAGTGTGCAGCCGGCAGTCTGGCAATAAAGTCAATGGAGCTATCAAAAATCGTCAACGCAATGAAGCTAAAACTTGCCAAAGTGCCACGCCGCATATGTGTGAGTGCCACAGGGTTCTTGGCTGGTGAGACGCAGAGGACGAGGAGGGGGTAGAGGCGGGGGAGGAGCAGGAGGAGATGTCGAGTGGGGCGGCAACTCGCCGGAAGGGTAGTTGACAGAATCAAAGGCAGCGATCCGGAGCTGCTACTGTGCAGATATTTATGCCCACGGACGGTTTGAGTTAATGCAATGGCCAATGGCTTGAGTGTGTGTGTGTATGTGTGTGTGTGTGTGCGTAGTTCGCTTGGCTACTAAAAGTGGCTACAACTGCTGCATTGATGATGCCTCGAATGGCCTCCTCGCTCTTTGTCTATCTCTGGCCACATATGAAATGTGTGAATTACGAGTAGCGAATATGGCCAAGTAGTAGTATGGCCAAGAGTGCGATTAAGTAGAGAGCACAGACGGCTAGGCAGCGAGGGTCCTTCTTCTGTCTTCTGTTTTCTTCGTCCTGGGCAACTGTGCGACTTAATATTGCTAATAGCAATGGAAACTTCGAGTCATAAGCAAATGAGCAGGCAGCTAAAACTAGGGTGCAGGAAACACTATATACATATATACATATATACATATATATATGAAATAAAAAAAAAATGGGAAGATGAAGATGAAGGAATATAGGAAACGTGCACTTCCTTAAATTACACATGGCAGCAGCATAAAAGTCCACATCCAAGTATCCACTTGCCTTCATTATTTGCTGATATTATACAAATATATAGAAGGGTGCTTTTCGAAAAACGCGCTTCCAATTTGTCGTTAAGTGTAATTTCGAGAAACTTTCGACCCGAAACTTGCCTTGACTTCAACTTAAAGACAAAGCCAGCCATAAAGGCATATTGAATGCAAGTTTCCCAGAAAATAAAAAACGATAGATACGCAGGGCGGAAACTACAGAGTAAGGATAAGGGCAGGCAAGGGTTCGTCTAGGGCCAAATGGGGTGTCAGGGCAAATAGGGCCAACAGCAGTCAGAAAAACGGAGTGGACGCACGGGAGGAAGGGGAGAGAAAGGTGTAGCTGCTCTCCCGACTGGCAAGGGAAGCTTGTAGACTGGCAACAACAAAAGTTGGCCAATGCATTGGCTTGTTTTGATGGCCAAATTAAGCCAAAGATAGGCCTAAAGTGTGGTGCGATTGCAACAATTGTTGCGATGGCCGAGTAAATATAGCAAAGTGGTTAACTTAAAGTAAGTCAAGTTGTCGACAGATGAGGCGAGAAACTAAGGCAAACTTCGCCAGCCAGCTGGAGAAAGTGAGAGAGAGAGAGAGAGAGAGAGAGAGAGAGAGAGAGCGAGAGAGAGAAAGAGATAGGGAGAGAGAGTAAGTATGTTTATTTATCTATGTATACACGGAACTTTGAGGATTTGGATGCGTACAAAAATATAATCCAATGCAGAATATGAAGTAACAAGTAATCGTGTAAGTAATAATCTCTGAACAAAAATATGAAAACATCGAAAATTGAAATAGGCAGAATGACGGAAAAAGATTTAAAAGAATATAGAAGACAAAGTAAATTGTAGTTTGTAAATGGAAACTTGAAATATGGTTTCTATTTGTAATTCATTTTCATCAGAAAATTTCTCTGGCAACTAAAAATCAATTTCAAATTAGGAAATGTGAACTACAAGTGCTGCCTGCGTAAAGCGTTTAATACCTTTGAATATTTGAAAAAGTCCAATGTGCTATAGCAATTAGAAGCAATGGCACATAAACTGCGAGTGTAGCGTAATAATAGTACATTTATCAAACGTACAGGAAGATGATGTAAATATATTAAAACTAAAATCTTTTCTTACTGTATGCCCAAATTTGAAGGTAATGTTGGCTGCTTTTGTGGACTGTAGAGCACACAGAGTAGACTCTAAAGGTGCCTCTCCAAATGTCCCTAAACTAAATAAATGAAGCAACAATATTTTTCAATAATGAACTCGTTGATACCCTTGCCACACTTTTGTTCTGCACTCTTCTCCATTATTTATACTGTCGACAACATTCAACAACATTAGCAAGTATGTAAGTACATTTTTTGCAATTCCACCCGAGGGCTACTTCAAACTCCATAAGCTGTCATCATTTCGGCTTTAACAATATCCAAGCAGGCATTAACATTGACAACAGCCAATTATAGCGTCGCTCCCAAATGGAGGAAAGCGAGCATGTCAGACACACCAGGAAAACCCTTCAGGTAGTCTTGGAACGACAACTACGCATTAGAAACTCCTCCAGCCCGCCACCTCATTTGCTTTTGTACAAACGAAAGAACCCTTTCCTCGCTCGCAAAAAGGAACTCCACATTCGGCCACTAAACCCACAACTAAGCCCAGTTGACGAGCAAACTTTCAGGGTTACTCGCATTTTTATTTTGGCTGCCGATGTGGAAATGATGGAGAATGCGGGGGATACTGTTGCTGACATGCACTTAAGGGGTCGGAGGAAGGCGGCGAAGGAGAAGAAAGCAGCAGCCAAGGCAGACGCATGTCAAACCCAACTCGCAAGCACACAACAAGAGCTGATAACAGGGGAAAATGTTAACTGGTAACTCGCAACTGCAAATGTGAAATTGCGAACTGCGTGTTGGTCCCTTAAATAGAGAACAATTTGTGTGTTGCCAAATAGAAATCTGTAAATCTGGTAGACAACGTAAACAATTGCACAATACGCAGGGAGAAGAAAGTTGCTCGAAATAAGTAAAATGCAGGGCACGGAAGTTGTCAGTTGTTGCTTTTGTCTACTTGACGTGCCGGACCTTTTCTCGGGTTTTGCAACAAGCGATTTGAACACAAGTTAAAAATTCAATTTAGGGTCCAACTGTCATTTTTATTTTCATTCCCATTTAAAAATCTTTCATAATTTACTTTTTTAGTGTACATTTGTATTTTAGTGACATGAATTTTGCTGGGTTGAATTTGGGATTCTGCTAATTTATGGCACGCGACCCAACCCATCTAAGCCGATGTTTCTCTATAAAAGAATAGTAAATATTTTATTACACACATTTATGACGCACTTTGGCGCAGCTCTGGCGAACAACTTTTGGGACGCAAAACTGCAAAGTGGAACTATTAAAGCAGTAAAAAAGTTTTCCCACACACAGACACATGTCAACTGGAGAAGCTCCAGGCGCATAGCGCACCAGCGAGAGAGCACAAACAGGGTTAAGAGAGGGCTAGAGAAAGAGCAGTAGAGAGGGAGAGAGGAGAGAGAAAGTTGGTGGGAAAATGGGAGTGAGAGAGGAGCACACAAACATGCGGCTGGCGTTGTCAGCAGTCGCGTCGTTGTCGTCTTTTTGACCGGAAATGCGCAGTTTTTAGGGAAGTGCATGCCATTTTGAATTGCCAACACACAGATCCATATGAGAAACCCACACACACACACACACACATGTACGTTCAAACACAATACAGTCCCACAGCAGCACACAAACACATACGCACGCACACACACACATAGTACACATGCTAACCATTCGCGTTTGTCAACACAGTTCGCGTACACTTTAGCTAAAAACAAAACGAGTGGGCAGCCTTTGTCCCCCCAGCATCGCAATCTCACTCTGTCTCTAGCTCTCTCACTCACTCTCTCGACTCTACCAATGGCCCTCACTCACTACAAATACTTGCCCAGTGCATGCTGCACTCAGTTGGTCAATATGGCGGTTTTTTTGGACGCGGACGCGTTTGCTGCGGCTAAAACAACTATTGCTAGAGATGAGCGAGCGATTAGGCGATGATTTCTGCGCTCCTTCTTAATTGTTTCAATTAACTTTTGATTGATGGGGCATCTGACTGAAAATATTCAGATATTAGTTCGACACAATTAATATGAAAATGTGAATATTGTATTTTTCAAGTTGTAGTCTTAGTTAAAATCAATTTGTTTTCTCATACATACGCAACTATTGATTGTTTTTTCTATTCAATTATGTAGATGATTGAATGAAGTATTCCGATCATCAAAACTAAAACACTTATATACTTATCTAGTCAACTTGAAATACAACTTAATGTAACATCTGAGAGCTCTTTAATGTTGTAATTCGTTATAAATTGCTGGTAATTTATAACTGTGGTTTAACTTCAATAATTTTTAAAAATATAAATATTTGAATTATTCAATTTAGAAGTCACAATTGTCGTTAATCATTTCTTGCTCTTTGCTCACATCGCTAGCATAGTGGTCATTGAACCTCTTGGCCATATGTGCAAAGTGTAAACTGTAAACCGTACGATAGCGTTGCTAACTGTCGCTGTCGTCTCCTATTTGCGCTGTAGTCGCAATGCTTATATCGACATTTCCGTTTAGGATTCATTTTGTTCCACAGCCGTTAGTTGTTGGCTTTTTTCATGCCACGTTCTGAGTGTGAGTGGACGAACGCTTGTGTGTTTATTGCATTTTGACCCAAGGATAGATAATTTTTAACTGCGTCCATTTCACTTTGTGTTTTTCTTTGTTCAACTTTCTTTTTCATATTCTTTGCATTCCATCTGCGTATTGCAAATCTTTCGCAAGTGCAGATATTTCTTTCGAAATGGAAAATATGGCCAAAAGTGAAATTTGAAAAAAGAATTACTAATACAAATTCTTAAACTAGAGTTCCACCTGGCGTTTAAAGGTTTTTATACCGTACATAGGGAAATGTGGTAGGAATGTGAGAGGTTTGTGTGGGGGGGGGGGGTTTTTTTTTGAGGGGTTTTTTTTTGGGGGTGTTTAATAATTGTCTTTCTCTAACTGGAATAATAGTTGTGAATATTTAATTAATATATTTAAAAGTTATTGTGAAATCTTTGAAGCTTTGAAACTTAATAGTATTCGTGATTTGTGAATTGGTATTAAAATGTAAATATTTAGAATCCTGGCAAATTATAATTCGCCTACTTTATTCATTGGTACTTAGTATTATTCATACAATATTCAATGCGTGATTTAAGATCGTTGGAGTAAAAGGTTTGCTTGATTTACTTATTACGCATTTATTACGTGAAATTGGTTTCTCCACGTGGGTTCATTTTGTCATTCAGTTAATAGATTACAAATATTTGTTGGCCTCTTCGCTGCAAGTTGAGTGTAGGCAACCAATCTCGGAAATTCATAATATTGTTAGCCATATTTCTTGACATCACATTTGTTTTTCAATTTTTGTTTACTATATAATATAATTTTTTCACAAATACTAATTATGTATATTAAAAATTTTAAAATCAGTATTTTAAAACAGTCCTGATTTTTAGATAATTATTAAATTTGAGTTTCACAACTCTATATAATCAGCAGATAGATACTACAATAAACAATAATTTAAATTACTTCAAAATGTAAACTCATTAACTCTGTAGTCGTAAATTGTAATTCTCACAAACATTAAATATTTTTACATTCAGGCGAATGTTAATTACTTGAATGAATTAATTAAGCTCTATGCAATTTTAAGCAATTAAGGAAATGTATAAATTTGAATAAAGCACAGGACTTAAATCGCATGCGATAGATAACAACAAATTCATTAAATATGAGAGAAAAATCGTTATTAAGCTGCAGCAACTGAGTAAAATCCTCTTATTGCATTTCAGGGCATCAATTAGATATTTTTCCAATAAGGTGGAAAAACAGCGCAAAAAATGGGGAAAAACTGAAAAATCAACAGCGCCTCGCTGGATTCTGTAGTAAAACAGTCGGTGGCAAGCGGAAAAATCAACAGAAGCCAGGGATGGCTAAAGCAAAGTCAACGCCAACGTCCTCGCCATCGCCAACGCAAGCGAAACGTTAACGGATTTCGACTCCAAGCTCGTAAATGTATGGAGGGAACGGGGGGCGGGAGAAGTAGTTAAGCAAGGCGAGGATGGGCTTTTACTACATGCCTCGTGGTACTCGCAGTGCGGCAATGGTTGGACAGCAGGTTGGTGCAGTTGAGGGCTGAAGGCTGAGGGCCACATCGCAGAGTTTGGTAGCTTATTAAAAAGTACTTGTTAAGTTTGTTGTTTTCGCTGATTTTTTGTTTTCTCCATTTTGTTTGTTTGTTTAGCCAAATTGGCGGTGGAAAATAGGAAACGCATAGCGCGAGCTTTTGGGGAAAAGCAAAACTGTGCAGAGCTGTGCTTAGCTCGAAGTCTCAGTTGTGCTTAACACAAAATTGTAGCATAATTGTTGCAAGATCGGGTTTAATATTTTCGTTTTCTGCGTTTTATTGCTATTGTTTTTTTTGTTCATAAGCTTGGTGCTTTTGTAATAACAATCAATACTTTGTTGTTTGAATTGTAAGAAAGTTTCTCGAAACAAGACTGAAGGGTGGCTAATTGATTTGTGCAAGTTTTGATAAATTTTGAATTGAAAATAATTAAAGACCCTTACTGGTGATTTGCTTCAACGCATATGCAATGAACCGAGAGCCAGAATTATGATCTGATTCATCTTACTGCCAACTAATGCGTAATGTTTAAAAGAATTAAATTCAAATATTCCTCAATCCTCTGCAGAGCAATTTCCATAACTATATTTGAAGAGCCACGAATAGTATTTACGCGTGTCCGCATAATATTTGCTCAATCATTTCTGGCTTTCTCTGCCTTACATAGTAGAAATTCGTGGATACCCTCGCATTACCAAAATTATGTGCCACACAGGTTTTCTATGGATTTAGACTGATTTTCCCAGGTGTATTAGCTTTGAAAATGCGGACCCAAAATTATGTGCGTACGGTTGTGGCACAATAATCGTGGTAATTAACATGCAAACGAAATTATGAAAGAGAGCAAAAGGTAAACAGCCGAGACGAGACTCAATGAAATATCATTGTGGAAAAACCCGCAAAGAGGCTCTAGATGAGGTTGAGGCAATGTTTAAATAAACATGACACACAACGTGGCATCAAAATGGGATGCCTTCGATGATGTCTGAGAACCAAAACGTCGAGACGTGATGCGACAGATGCGATGTGATCTCTCTGTTGGCATTGTCATTGTCATCGTCACCGTCGTCTCTGCCACGGATGGTGAGAGGCACAAACAGCAGCACCAGCAGCAGCAGCATCAGCACAAGCAGTGCAATGATTGGCAAAGAGTCAAAGTCCCGACTGGGCGACCTCAGTGCGTTTCTGTGTGAACGCGTTAATTAAGCAAAGTGAGCGAGACACACGTCTCCCTTTCAGCAACAACAGCAGCAGCAGGACTGAAAAATGAGAGTGAGCGCGAAGACTGCAACTGTGCGGCATTCAAATGAAATGCACGGAGACAAACGCACATGACAAGGTTAAGAAGCTCACACAAAGGACGAAGATGAAGAAGCATTTGTGGACAACATTCACGGGGCTGTCTACCTGCAGCTTCACTCACACAAGCTACGTTTGGGAACACAACAACAGAAAAAACGTAGGAAAATGAACGCTCAACGTTGCAAAGATTCATTGAAGCATAAGGCAGTGATAATCACGGCGAGGCGTCACCTCAACACGTAACGTCAAATGCCACGACATGAGCAAGCTGCGAGCAACTGAAGAAGAAGAAGCCTGGCTGGAATAAGCAGGGCGCAGGAGCTCGGCTATTGTCATTGCCAGCCAGTGAAATTGCACGATAATCACAGCAACTTGGGCCCTCAAGTGTAGGCAGCGAACAGAAATGTAATGCTGCGGGCAAGCTTCGCTCTCTCCGCACTCCCCTTTGCCTTCTCCGCTTTGCTCAGCTTCAGCTCATAGCTTTTGAGTCTGCTTATGTGTGGTAAGCCAATTTGGATATGGAAGCGCTTACCAAAAATTCAGAAAAGGTCGAGGGCGTTGCTATTGTCAAAGTGCATGCAAAGTCATCTGAAAAGGACGAGCGCGATAACGCAACGCAACGGGACGGGACGGGACGAGACGAGAAGTAGGCAAATGATATGTCGGCGACGGAGTAATGACATTCTCAGTTCTTGTTGTTGTTGCCCGTCTGTGTTGAAAGCGAAAATGTTTGCATTTTAATTGTTTTGTTTTTGTTACTGTTGCTGCTCTGTGTTCGTTTCACGTTACTCGTTATTCTCGAAGCCAACCAGACGAGGCAATCTTGGAATGCATCTGAATAGATATTAAAGTCCTTAAAATGTGTTTTACGGCAAATCTGCTTTCCATTTAACTGACTGTATTTCAGCCAAGCTCGATTTCAATTTTTTGCCAACGTCAACGCAAAAATGCGAAAAGATAAAAAGAAATTTCATTTTAATTTTCAACATATTTAGATTTGTGAAACAGAACAAAATCGATACACAAATCTGGCAACATTTTTGAGCTGATGCAGCAATTAATTTGTTGGCTGGGCAGCATTCCTGACCAGAAAGTCAGTTGGATATTTACGAAATTTCTCCAGGCAGTATTTAGGCAAATCCACAATGTCAACAAAAACAAAAATTATAAGGAAATGAGGGACGAGGCAACACCCTACTATGTGCACCCAGACCATAATCGTAAATTCATTTACAAATAAATATGAATAAATTTTGGGTGTTGACTTAGAGCCTTTAGAATCGATGGTACCCGTAAGATGCATGTAACGAAACATTTTTGAAATTAATAACGTTCTGCACACTGGGTGCAATCATAGAAACTTACAATCCTCTTTCCGTGAATGGGGAGTAGAGTATTCGAATGTTGGATTGAATGTGAGACTTAATTAAAATGCATTTTCTATCACTTGCATCTCTGTGATTTTAGGTGACTATTGCAATTTGCTGATTTTATGGGAATGAATTGTTTGGGGAATGAACTGCCTTCGTGAGTGGTCAAGTATTTAGGGATTTCGGATGGAATTTCGTTCCGAAAATGGGCAGAATGAGATCATCGAACATATAGACATAATTGGCGACAAGCCATCAAGTTGAGTTAAGTCAACTTTCAATGCCACAAAATCATGTCCAAGCTGATTTGACCCACATCATCCGCTTAGCATACTTACGACCTACCTCAAAAGGAGGCCGCAGAGAGTGTGCCAGAGTCACAAACAGGGGGATAAATCAAAGAGGGAGAGAGGCAGACAGAGATAGAGAAAGAGAGAGAGAGAGTGAAAGAGAGATAGAAATGTGTGGGGTGCGTATCTATGACAAGTTCAATATTATAATTTGTTTACGAACTTTTGGCTGCGTTGAAAATAAACGATAACAAGAAATGCCGCGCCTCACGAGATAAAGAGCAACAGAAAGGACAAAAGCGAAAAGGACATGGTAAAAATACGTACAAGCCCGCAAACGAAACTCAATTTTCGTGAAATAAAATCAAATTTAAATAATACAATAGGGGAAACCCTAAACGCCAGCGAAACCAGCAAACAAACAGCAACAAGAACGAGCAAGGACAACAACAAGGGGAATAATAATAACAACAAGTCGAAGGCAGCCGTGAGCGCGACAAGAGCAACAAGGACATCATCAAGTATATCTGCTTATTTATCTTTATCGCAATTCGTTGTTGCCCCGTCCCGCAGTTCACTCAACCCTCAGTCCTCAACTCCCATCTCTCAGCCCACAGCCCTTCCCCCTTAGCTCGTTCGTCTATCGCTTTCATGCTTCGGGCGTCTTTTGATATGCCATCTCAGTTTATAGCGAAGACAGAGGGAGATCGGGGAAGAGAGAGCAGCAGGGGCAAAAGCAGAAGCATAAGTAACTGAAGAGGGGGTATCGGGACGATGGGGTCTGTGAGTCAAAGACGACATCAATATTATTGCCATAAGTTTCATATTTGCAGGCTTTAGATGCCGTTTAAAATTTCGCTGGCAACGTCTTCGTCTTACTTGCCATTATATTGGATGCCGCCATCGTAGCCCTCGCAGAGAATCCTGCAGGACAAAAGTGGCGGGCAGTTTGTTTTTCATTTTGCTGCGGCTTCGGGTTCGTTTACTTTTGCCTTTGTTGTTGTTGCTGCCTTTCCCTTTGCTTTTGCCGTTGCTTCGTTTCCTATACATTATATAGCATAATTTTTTTATTGATTTATTTGGCTTACAGCTTCAGCCCACTTTCCGCCTTTATCCAAAAAATGTAATGGAAAAAATGTTTGCTGAATTATGTGTGTATATGGGGGTGGGTGGTAGAGTGTGAGTGTGTAATGCGGGCAAAATCAAACGTAGACAAATGAAAATTTGAAACGATTTACGCGCAATTTACGAAAATTGCAGTGGGGCATATCAAATTGACAACAGAGACGGAGGTTAGTGACGGGGACAAGGACGAGGACGAGGATAGACAAGAAATATGTGGTGCGCATAGCACAGCACAAAAAAAAATGAAAAAAAATAGACGATGAAGCAAAACTAATAGCAAACGCATGACTGAATGAGTAAATGAATGAATATACACAAATGACAGGGGAGATGCGATGATGAAAAATGCTGGCCAAATATCACGGTATTGACAATATCCAGCATTTGCATTTAATTATCGAGCATATTTCAGTTGGCATTCATGCATTGATAATTGCATAAATTATAAATAGGTGCACACCCACTACAAACATCCGAATATTGCCACATTTACATACATACGCATTTGGAAACGTACATTCAATTATTTCCATCGAACCCACACATACATTTCGCTTTTTATTGGGTGTCACTGGATTCTCATTCTAATTCCACATGGAGAAACATTTTCTGTAGCTAACGTATAAAATTAGCGGATTTATACGTGTGCCTTATAGCAAATAGGATTATTATTATTCCAATGCTTGCTGAGGATAATAATTCCTAGTTAATAATACCATCCCGAAAATCGAATCCAACATTTTACTGCCAAAGCAATGGTGTGTTTAATTAACATTCATCAAAATTATTTAATATTCGATTAAGCTGGATTTATGAATAATATATTTGGTTACATATTTTAATTAACGACCAAGCTGACGAGCATAAAAACTTTATTTGATGCTCTGCGGATTGGCTGGTTAATAATAATTAATAAAGTTAGATGTCAACAAATATATTATCATCCGTCGGGCAAACACTAAATACATTTCTCACAGCCGAATATCACGAATGACAAATTTTCGTTCACTTCAGTTAATTAATCTCCACTTGGCGCATAACTTAGAAGCATAAAAATATTATTTGTCTGAAATTTTCATGAAACTGGTCAATTTGTATGTTTTCGGCTGGGCTTACTTGTGTTGAAAATTTGTTTTCGCAACTACTTGTTTTGCGAGATTCTACTTTTACGTTTTAACTTTACAGTATTCACAGCGCACTGCTAATTAATTGCAGTTACATGTTGAATAATGGATAAGGGTTAACATTGGCTATCGCTGATCTTTCATTTTCGCGAAACCATCTTTAAAATCAACAAATCTCATTCTAATTAACTTTGACAACCCAAAAAATGTTTACCTTTTTTTCGGCGGTTGAACGGCCCGTTACGAATTTCACATCACTCCAGTCGTCTGGCTTGAGTTAAAGTTGCTTAGAAAAGGAATGGGAAACTCGTTCATAGATCAAAACTGATATACCGTTAAATACCTCTTAATACATTGCAATATCCAGATATTTCAAAGTTAAATTTAATGTTATTTAAGTTCATTAGAATTGTGTTGTTGTTTTTCAAAAGTAATAAGTTTTTTATATTAATACACATATCGGCTTAATTTTAATACTCCTCTTTGAAAACTTGGCTTCAAGGTATGAAAAAACTCAATTAAAAGTCTGCTTAGTGCCAGATTAAACAATCCGCTGCTGAACATAATTGTATTTATTTTGAACAATTCCGTAATCAAAGTCAGCCGAGCAAACAATCAACATTACTTTGACCAAACCTTGTACCTAGCTGGAAATAATATAATATACGAAGGAAAAGCAACAAAAACGAATAAATAAATAACTTCGCACGATGGGAGAAAAAAATTGCGCCAAATTAATGAAAAACGCAAATGTCACTGCAGCAAAAAAAGATCAACAAATTAAAAAAAAATATAAAAAAAGTTGCCTTGATTTTAAAGCGGCGTAAAAAATGTGCGACAGGAAAAAAAACGGAAAACTCGTTGAAATTAAATTTCGAAATGCGAAAGACAACTGAGCAAACAAACTGCGAAGCAAACGAAAAAGAAAGTACGCCGTGCACTTTGGCCATATAGTCGGTGAAAAGCCAAGGTCCGACGGTCCAGGAGAATGTATGTATATAAATTCCGGAAAACGCAAATTTATTTCAGCATTTTTATACTCTGCTCAGATAAAAAAATAAATAAACACGAAAAAAGTGGAAAAATGCGCATTAAATAAGTAATAAAGAAATCAAGAGAAGTTAAGTTAAAATATAAAATCAGTTGGTTTGTCGGACAGCGCTAACAAAGTTGCCACTTGTCAGACGTCAGTTGTCAGTTGTCAGTAAATGTTTATGAGTTAATCAACTTGTAATGACCAAAGGAGGCCCCGGACGAACAACTGGGACCGCTTCAGGGCTCGGAGACGCGAGCGGGCGGGCGGGCGTAAAATGACTTAAAGTGCGGGCAGGGATAAGTGGGGAAAAAAGTGTACGCAGTGCAAGCAGCGAGTGCAAAGAGTGAGTGAGTGAATTCACACAGTGTTCAGAAACACAAACTGGTGAAAAATAAAACTTAATTAGCTTTCATTTAAAGGCAGACGCAAGTCCGACTGCTGCAGATAGCAGAAAAACTCGAGGCCAAGACCAAGCTGCAGATGATGATAAACAACAACTCCGGCAGAAACAGCGGCAACATCAACATCAGCTAAAATGAGCGACAAATAAACAAAAGTAAAAGTTGTATCCAAGAGCGGAAATGCGCAAAGCGCGTTGTTAACACGAAATGTGGCAAAGCCAAGACAAGGCAGAGGCCGGAGACGGAGCAGAAGCAGAAACAGAAACTGAAACAGAGCCAGCGACAGACGGCCAAAGATAAAGTGGCAAGTGTGTAGTGTTTGAGCTTCTGGGACGCAAGGCGTCGTCTAAAAGTTTTTGGCCTTAGACATTTATGGAATTTCTGAAGCGCCACCCGCCAATTTGCACTTTTACAGATGCAACGGACCAGCAAATTACAGGCAAGTAACCAGAGGGGAATATTTCACATCTCTTATGGCATGCTGTACTGCACGCCTACTTCATTTGGGCAAATTTGGTTTGGCAGCCATAGGGTTCACAACAAACCATCCTAATTGACTCAAGCTAGGAAGATTGGGACAAAATATAATATATGAAAGGCAAACAATTAAATGGTAGTGATGCAAGCAAATAGTGTAAATCAAACACTGCTTTAACTTCTAAGCATCTAACCAATATTAGATATATGTTATGCCAGCGGATTGTTTCCTTAATAATGAGGAACCTCATCAACTAATTGCACAAAGTCGCAGGTTGATATCAATTGCAATCACTTAACACCAAAGTAATGTTTGCAAGTATTCAAAGCCATTAATGGGGATACATTCTGCAGAAAAATTGAGTATAATCTTAACACCTTAATCCATTACTAGGATTAAAAAGCAAATTATATTGTAAGCAATTTTCAGGTAAACATCTGAAGTTAAGTTGACGCCCTCACAGCGCCACCACAACCCGGAATTGTCAACATAATGTCGTCTCTATGCTACCAATAAAACGTTGAGAATTTTGCACAAGCGTCGACAATTTGCTCAGGTAACAACATTAAACAGTTAGCATAGTTCGTTGGCAGTTTTACCTGCCCCTTTGGGCGCCTGTCTCCCATTTAAAGTGCTCCAAAAGGTTTTTGACAAAAACAACACAACAATTACTTTTACGATGCTATGATGGTGGTTAGCGGTAGGTGGTAAGCTGGCAATCTGGCGAGGTGTGCGGGCGGCCAGGACGAGAATAGGGCGCGTGCACACTAATATACACACTTATACAAAAGATAATCAAGAGTGATAATTATTTTTGTTGGAGTTGGACGACGAGAACCGCAGCTAACTGTGAGCACCTGCTGTGTGAATAACTTGAGCTGCGACAATAAGTTGGCATCCTCCAGGAACACCCCGTTCTCCCTACCTCTCCCTCTTCTCGAATATCCCAACATAGTTGGGGTTTGAGGTCTGGCAGTGGTACAGCTGCAAATGTTGCTACTGCTACATCTACTGCTGCTTCAACTCTGTTGATGATGATAACATTTTTGCCATAATGTTGACAACGACCAGCGTTTATATTCGAAGCTGAGCGCAAAAAACTTTCGTAATTACATAAAATTTTTGGGGGTAAATAACTTTAAACTACGATCAAAACGAACGCCCCGCTGGTTGCGGCTACTGGGCACCTGCCAGTCCAAAACCCCCCACCACTATCTCTTCTCTCATTCTCCCTGACATGGACGCTGTCGCTGTCTCTGTCTCTGTCTCTGACTCTGACTCTATCGAGGCCCAGCTGACCCCGCAAAATGTTGTCTAAGTGCGCCCGCACATTTGAAGTAATTAAAATTTTGTGTTTATGTTTTGTAGGCAATGGACACGCAATAGCAGCAGCAACATCAACAGCAGCACCAAGAGTAGAGCTGGCCTGCAACGACCAGCGACATCGACCATGAAACATTTTTAGGCAATTCTTGGAAAACTTAAATTATTGAAACGAACATAAAATGTTTATAGACACATTTTTCATGCTGTCACAAGTTCCTAAGAATAATGCGCATAATTTTTGAAATGGGCATACAGATTTGATTATTAAGTTAGGCTTGAATATGGAAATATCGCATCGATAAATACTCTACTAAATTGTGTATTTATGAATAAATCACAATATTTAGTGAAAAGTTGATGATAACTTTATTGGGTTTTACATAAATTATTAACTATATAACTATATAAAATATATATTGCAAATTTTAAAGGAATTACAAGGTATGTATTTTCATTTATTAACCTAGATATAACAACATAATTTGTGAGAAATATCGTCGTATCTTGATCAATTAAGTGCATCTACCGTTCGTCTACTTATTAGCTGCTTTCTTTCTCACTTATTAAACACTCTGAGCACATTCATCGCATTCATTACAGACGCCGTTGATTGCTGCACTCCCCGTCGGGAAATGATCCGCTGTCAAGAGTTGAGTTTACTTCTGCGTCTCCGTCTGCGGCTGTGAGTCAGCGTTGCTTGTTGATGGTTTGCGCAGAGCACGCGAGGCGCAACAATTAAATTAAAAATAATTAAAAATTATGAAAATGGACAAGTCGATGGGCAAGTGCAGGGCCATTGACCCAGCGGGTGCGGTCAGTTTGTATGTCCTGCCACTTTACATTGACTTTCGACTGCGACTTGGCTGGGCATTTAATGAAAATTTATTCTATGCAATTTGCGACGAGTTGAAAACATATCTTGTGAATAGGAGCGGTTGTTGGGCAGTTACTGTGATGACGACGGCGGCGGCGAGGAATGCTCCGATTACACAGCCCATCGTTTGTCTCGTGTCAATCCAAATGTCTTTCGCCTTAATTAGAATGGCTGGCACTGCAGAGCGGAAATAATTTTATGCATTTAGAGTGGGGCAACTGTGGTCGAGCGTCGGTAAGTGGAGGGGATACAATGGGAAATGGGCAGCAGGCAGTGGGCAATGGGTAGTTCGGCTGCCCTTTGATGCCAAATGTCGCCAGCAATTGTTGCTTGTCTTCTGGCACTGCAAGTTGCGCATGTGGCATTATGTTTTATGCAATTAAATGGGCGTGCCATTTAGTTTGCGGTTTCTGCGTCTCTCTTTCTCTCTCCCTTTCTGTCTTCCTCTCTTTCCTAGTGTCTCTTTCTCTTGAACCTCGAATTGTCTGTCTGCCTGTTGATCTTTATCTAATTGTTGTTGCCGCCAACAATTTCTGCAACTTCTGCAACAGGCTTTCATGTCTCGACCATAGTCACATTGATGAAGCTACTCCAAGGTCTTGTCAGGCGTTTTGATGTGGTGCCAACGCCGCCACCGACACTATTGTCCCCTTGCGGTGAACAAGCCCATGGCGTTTAAAATTACAAAGTGGGTTAGCTAGTGAGGGTAGTTGCGTCAAGGTGCGGTTTGCTATGTGCGGACTGCTGTAAGTTGCATTTGACCAATCGCGAGGGCATCATGTCATCAGCAGTTGACATGCTCGTAAATGTCTTACTTGTGGTAAGACCAAGCGACCATGTTGCACAAGTATAGATTTACAAACACATCACATGATAGCTGCACGAGTTTTTGAATACATAGAAAATACGACCACTTTAAATATGGATCCATGGCAACAGCCAAGAGTCTTAAAGTACAACAAATAAATCAATCTTTACTCTTGTTCGGAGCGGCAAACAACTAATGTAAATATGGGTGAATTTCTCTAAACATTGCACATTTAATGTAAAACATTATTTAAAGTATAGTTAACAGAAAAGCACAATAAACGTGTGCTAAATATGCCACAAAAAGGGTTAAAGCATTGAAAACATGAATGCTTTATTTAACATTATTTATAATTGTATTCCACTTTCAATACGAAGAAGAGCAGACAAACTTGCTCATCAACTTGGTTAGCTCAATTCGTTTCCCAGTTCATTTATCAACTAGTTATTTAGTTAGCTGCCAGTTTGAGAAATGTATTCATAAGGCTTCGAATAAGAAATTGTTGTGCAGCTCATTAGCTAAATGGTCGACTAACTATCTGAGACCACAATGCTCAGCTCTGATAATGTGAAGTAGCTGTCGCATTGCCTCAAATCTGAAACAAAGCTGTACTTTGAAGCAATTTGATATTTGAAATGGTCTCATGTTGTTGCTTCTGTGTTTAATGGGTGTACTGTTGTACTGCTTAGGTCCCGTACAATTACATTAATTAAGTTTTAATGCAACGCTTATGTCGGGCAATTATAGTGTACAATAAGTACCTATGTCCATACGTACATACATACATTTATAGAGACGGCAAGCGACTAAAATTGCTGCCACATGCACATTTCAAATTAAACAAATGCATTGACATTTGAGTTATGGCCCAGACATTTGAGCATTTTTAATTTGTGCTGCAGCAGCAACAGCAACTGCAACAGCAGCAACAACAACGTACATAAATCAAACAGCTGACTGCTGTCGACATCGGATATGGATATGGAATGGGCTTGGGGTCGAGATGTCGGATTAGGGGTCGGCATCGATGCCACTGTGCACGGGTCAGGTGCCAAGACTGAGGCTTGGCCAGGAGCACACACACACACACACGCAGTCACACACATATCTCAGCTCACAAAGCTTTGCATCTACACCTGAGCAATTTTGTGACAACCTGTGGCAACCATGTGCGCCGGAAACATTTGGTCAAGTGCTTGCATGTTTTGGGCGCCCTGTGGCAGAGCCATACACAGAGTATGTATGGCGGGTATGGGGCGTGGCAGGTTTAGAACATTTCCAAAACTAGTCGAGTAGAATCGGAGTGACATCGAGAGAGCACCCTTGTTATGGTGTGTTATAAATTTGTTAACCGCAACAGCAGCACTGTAATTATATTGAAACCCCTTGATTGTGTAGCCTCCCATATGTGTGTGACTGTGGCTTTTGCTCTGTTATTGTTGGTGTTGCTGTTATTCTTTCTCCTTGTGACTTGGTGTTTACGTGTCATTCAGCTTGCATGTTCTTTTATTGAATGTTGTGGCACTCTCATATCATTCATGCTATTATTACGATTATTATTATTATTATAACTATTATTGTTATGTCTGATGTTGCAATTGTTTAACGCGCTGTTATTTATGTTTGGCCTTCATGTGCCTCTTGCCTTCCTGCGAGGCCGTCGGTGCCAGTTTAACACAATCCAGTTTCTAGCTCCTAGTTTCCATATCTCCGAAAGTCGTTTAATTTACCAGCGAGCAACAATAGATATTTCAACTGCTTAACAGCCGCCAAATGAAGGCCCATTAAGGGCGGTCGGTCCCGAGTTGAAACAGATCCAAAAAACGAGCGTCCAAATACGAGCCACAAACGGCACTCAGGCATATCATTGCAACCACAATGAACTGTCTGCGGAAATTCAGCGCTCGAATATGAAACATTTCAAGTTGAAACATTGAAATGGACTCATAAATGTGGCTGGTGTTTTATGAGAATTTATAGCAAGTCCGATGGTAAAACAATTTAAAAGGCAATTAAATTGTTCCGCCAGCTAGCAGTGACAATAATTCTGGACTTCTCGAATTTTCTGGATTTAAGCGGCAGTGCGTTGAAGGGATTTTCGGAAGTCTCGCTCAATACTAGATCAGCTAGAAAACCATTTATCCAGGTGCACATCGTGGGCTTCTAATATGAATTGCTCGAGTCGCTGCGTAAAGAAATCAAATTCGATTAGAGACCCCAGGCTTTTGGGGTAAGTAATCATTGGAAAATAAACAAGTCAGAAAGCTACAGTCGAGTGTGCTAGACTGTGATATACCCGCTACCGAGCTCAAATATACTAAAATATACCAACAAGTATTTTTGGTATTTTCGGTATATTTGGTATATTTGTAAATTCAAATTCCATCATATCCTAAATTCACATAAAGTATAAAATATACAATGCACGGTCACATTGTCCAGAAACAAGTCACGTGCAGCTGCATATGGATTTTCCCATACAAAACTCTTTCTTGAATAACTTCTTATAATAATAATATAATGTAATAACTTTTTCATCCGATCGCGACCAAATTGTCTGGAATCATCGAGACTGTAAATCTTTTTTTTCGATTTAAGAGGGCGGAAAGGGGCGTGACAAAATTCTATAATAAACTTGATCTGCGTAGGACATACACCAATGCTGGTACCAAGTTTGGAATCTCTAGCTCTAATAGTCTCTGAGATCTGGGTGTTCATACAGACAGACAGACGGACAGACAGACAGACGGACGGACAGACGGATATGGCTATATCGACTCGGCTGGTGACCCTGCCCAGGAATATATGTATATACTTTATGGGGTCGGAGATGCTTCCTTCTGCCTGTTACATACATTTCCTGAAGTCACAAAGCTATAATACCCTTCTACCCTATAGGTAGCGGGTATAAAAATATGAATAAAAATAATAAAGCCAATATGAAAGCAGCCACACGCTCTGACTGAAACAGTAGACTGACTGTTTATTTTGAAGCAGCTGTTCAAAATAAAATCTCCGATGGCCCAGATGCCGGATTGTAGGTATGGGTTACTGTTGCTCCATTGCCGGTAATTGTTTGTTTATTTTGCATTCATATTTACCATGTTTTTTCTTTAAATATTACCAGGGCAACTAGAAATGAAAGAAGCAAACAGTGCCACTTGTTGGAAATACCAAACGCAAAACGAACAAATTGAATGGAAGTAATCGAAAAGTTGCTCAAAAGGCGAAAGCACAAAGAAATCTGCCGCAGATGGAGTTGGAGGTGGCGATGGAAACGAAGATGGAGATGGAAAAATGGTAGGCCAGCATCAAAGACGCATAAATTGCGAAGTGGCAGAAATGGAGGCCGAAATGAGAGAACCAGAATAGAGGAATAAAAACAATTTTCGACTCAACTAGCCGATAGGCAGCCAATCGGACTTATCCTTGGGTCTTAGCAAATAGCTCAGCAGCTCAAGCAGCGAAAGCCCAGACTAAGACTGAGATGCTGAGGTCGAGACCAAGCTAAAAGTAGATTCACTCCGATAAGATATCGTCGAGCTTTTGACATCAAGACTTCAGAAGCCACGTAGTTAGTTTTGGAATTTGACAAGAGGGGTCAAGTTTTGTCGCAGATTAGCGAAATCCTGAAACGAAACTTCAATTCAGGACACTTCTTTAAATGCAACTGTTGTGGCATGACCATATACGTGAAACACGTAACTTTATATTGAATTAATACATTGTTTTTTATTAATTTATGTAGTTAACAAAAGAGCTTCTTTTGCATACCATGGAACCCTATATTTTCTCATAAAAAACATCGCTACAGTCGCGCCGTTTTTGTCGTGTTTGCTGCCTCCATTCGCTGATGCACTTGACTGTGCACGTGAATGTGTGTGTAACCAGCTACCCAGCAAGTGGAGCAACAATAGCAACTAACTGGCAAGTGGAGGCGAGTTACGCGCTGCAAGCGGCAATCACCAGGCGACTCATCAGCCTCAATGGCGGATCGTCTGGCATGAAAAATCCCAAAATTGACAGCAACAGGAGCTCTGGCTCTGCTGCCATTGTTGTTGTTGCAGCTGCTGCTGCATTTGCTGTTGCCGATGGGCTCTTTCAAGTGCCCAACTGTCTGGCATACTCATGCCTCGAACACTTTTTGTGTACGTGCCACATCGCTAAAAATTATGGCCCGCATTTCTTTTTTAAATCAACAGCAATGGCAGCAAAGGCGGCAACAGCAGCAACACCAATTCGCATATTTATTTAGTTGTTCTGCTGCTCTGATGCTACACGTGCGATATGAGGACCCTTTCCCTCCCTATCCCCCTCTGGTCCGTCCTCTTCCACCTTGCCTTGACATGCCGCACTCCTCTCTGCTTTCGCTGTTTGCATCAGGGTTGGACCTTCCCCTTCTCTCTTTGCTGCTGCTGCCTTGCTGATTTATTCAAACAGCTATTTAATGTAAAATGGAAATGTAAATGGAATCCAATTGAAATTTGGATACTTTTTGTTGTTTGTGGCTAGTGGTGCGTTTGCGTGCGTTTGGTGCGTTTGCGTCAAATAACTGTTTATATACATAATCTAGTTAGCTAGGAACAGCTAGGTTGACAATTATTTAAATATTTTGTATGGTTTTCAGTTGAAATATTTGATTAATATTGGCATTTGCGCTGAATTTAAGCAAATATTATTTTAGATTTTTTTAAATATCCACGATTTATTCAGACAGTATATATTGCCTGGAATCACCTGTGTGGATATTGAATAATATTAAATGTAAGATTGAGATTTTGAAGGGTAACCATAGATTCAAAATACTAGATTTTATCAGTTTATTATTGTAAATATATATATATATATATATACAATATATATGTTGTGCAAGTTCTTAAATGTGGATTCAGCAAAATTAAGGTAAAAAACATTTAAATATCTAGAATAGGATTGAATTATTAAAAGAATATATACACTTTTGATTTTAATCTCTGGCTTTACGTAATTCAATCCTATTCTAGATATTTAAAAGTTTTTTAACCTTAATTTGCTGAATCCACATTTAAGAACTTGCACAACTTGCTTTCATACACAGAAAGTTTCCACCCCTGATCAACTGGTTATTATTCAAATTTGCATTTGATACGTTTGGCATAGGGTTTTAAAATGTTTGCATAGAATATGGAAGAATGAGGATGAGGCTATGGATGTGTGTGTGTGTGTGGGTGCATTAATGGCGGTCTGTGCTGGGCATCCAGCCAGATGCTGCTACGTGCTCCGACATACTCCACTCTCCACTCTCGGAACATACACAGTCGCAAGCCAATTGGGCTGTGTGTCTCTGGCTGCCTTTGTCAGGCATTGTCTAGACTTTAGTCGAGTGCCTGCGTTGATTTATAATTATTGTGAATGTGCTGTGGTTGGGAGCATGAGAGTGAGAATGACAGACAGCAGGAGCTGGTCTTTCGGGGCAGCAGACCTGATGGACATTGTTTGCCACACCTAACCTCCGCCCCCTCATACTCGTCCACCTCTTCCTGATTGTGCCTTTGTCAACGTGGATAGCTGACTAATAACCGAATTTCATTTCCTCAATTTTTGATTTCCTGGACTATGCGGTTGAAGCAGCCTCAGGTGTGTTGGTGTTGCTGCTGCTGCTGTTGCCAGGACAGGACAATGTGTGAGTTGCATGTTGTATGTACGTAGCATTTGAATATATATTGCGTGAGTATACTCGCATGCATGCGTATTAGTATGAATATACATGGAGGACGAACAGCCAGCAGCATATTTTATTATTTAAACACGCGCACAAGTCACCCACAGATGCTAGATGATGGCAGAATGGTAAATGGTACATTTTTGGCACGCACTCGAACGGCCCAGAGCCGCAGGGTCGTTGTGACAGTGCAAGGGTTAACAGCTGCAGCCACACCAGGCGCCAGAAGGCGGGTTGAGATTGCTCCTCCCCTCCTCCTCCTCCATCTACTAGTCGATATATGTGTGTATATCTTTGTATGAGTTTTTCAAACCAAAATTTTTGGGTTTTTATTATATGGCGAATGCTGGGCGCTATTGTTTGTTGCCAGAAATCATATTCATAAATAAAATTTGCATTTGGCATTTGCGGGATGCGGACGGAGGCGATGGCAAGTGGGGAGGAGAGGTGGTCGCAAAAATTGCCAGGGGATGCGAAGACGCGCTTTGTCGCATGTGTTGCCAGTACGAGTTGCCATGGCTTGGCATTTGACACTCACACGATTGCCAGTGGACTGAATCGAGGACGAGCAAGGATAGCCACTGCTCCTCCTCTCTTCCCCCCCCCCCCCCCCCCCTCTCACTCTCACACTCTCTCTCGCTTTATATCTATCTCTCACATTCGACTTCGTTCTATTTCTCTGAAGCTTTCTTTGCCTTCTGTGTGTGTGTGTGTGTGCTAACTGCCCGACATTATGGCACAATGGAATGTCCTTTTTACTTACGTGCCGGGCTAATATATATAAATTTGGTCGCCGGGCTCTGACCTGACCTTTCATAATGCTGTCAATTTGTGCGCTTGCCTGCACAAAACGTACATACACAAGAGCACAAATTTCGCATCTGGCCCAAGAAGTCGCTGGTTAAATACACTTTTCAATTGCAAATACCTCAAATAATATACACAGATGTTCAATTAAAGACAGACTGTTAAAATAAAAATCAAACGATTTTCGAAAACAAACCCCGTAACTTAATGAGAGTTGCTTTCAATTATTGCCGACTTTAGCCGTAAGCCGTCATTGTATCTTTTGAAAGTGTATGTGATACGAATACAATTCCATTTTACATATATTTCGAACAATCATAATGGAATTATGCATATTTTATATAAGTAATATGCCTTTTTTGTGACCGAGACAATTGGCTGGTCGTCAGGCTGGAAAATATAAATTTGCGATTTTATTTCTTAGAAAAATAAATGCGTCGTTTTGCACACATTTTGTAGTCTGAGAAATTGCAGCCCCATCATATGATTATTTGCTATAGCAGGAGCGAAGACTCCAGTGTCAGTGCCATGTCAGGATATTCAATCAAATACGCACTGAGACATAGACATAAAAACAGACACAGTTGCAAGGAACCCATTCATGTGCAAGTGCGTCTAAGTTGATACGAAAACTTAAACATTCAACAGAAAACTAAACAAAACTGTGCAAGGGAAACTGTCATAGAAAGATTTCAGACAAGTATGTAAGTCCCTATGAACCCAAATAGCAAAACTTGCCAGAATGCACAGTGGACTATTTACAACTTTCAATTATCATAATTTATGGACTACAATATAGAATAGAAGAAGTTATTTCTACTCGAAGAGCAAACTTCTGATCAAGGACATTTTTACAATATATTCATTTTATGGCCTGACAGTTAAAACGCGGCGCAGAATGTTGCTTAAATGCAGGCATTGGATGAGAATTATTTCATTTAATAAATTTGGTTAGTACACGAGTTGAGTTTTACTCTTGTCGTTAAAGTTCATCTATATTTAAAATATGGCGCCCACTGTGTTGGTTACAGATAGAACCATAGAAGAAACGGAAACGGAAGTGTGTGGTAGGAACATCTCGAAGAACATATCAAAAGTTGTTGCGCGACTTTAATTAAACTTCGCTGCGAGAATGCAGAAGAGAGAAGTACTTTTGGCAGTTCAAGCACACACAAGTTCACACTCACACTCATAGCCACATATAGACATACGTACATACATATGTGTGCTCGCATGGAGTTTCAGGGATTGGCAACAATAAGTAGGCAAGCCACCTAGGGCTAAGGGACGACTAAGCAAGTCGCGAGTCAGCACAATGAGTGTGTCTAGTGGCAAGCGACAATGGAATAGGGTGAGCAGAGAGGTAGCGGAGTACAAGACTTGCACACCAGGCGCCAGTGCTAGGGAGCAGTTGCCTGAGGTGCTGCCGCACACACAATGTCATCGTCGCCTGATTTGAAACAAAATGTTGATGGCTTGTGGCAGGCAGCAAGCAACAGACATCACTGTGGCAAGCTGGAAAGTTGGCAGAACGAGAGGACCTCGTTGTGTATTAGTGTGACACCCAAGACAGTTAAGGATTAAAAAGTAAAATACCACAAATTGCTGAAAATGCCACAAAGTTTGTATAATGTAGTGCCTGTTGTTGCCAACCTCTCCTTCAAGCCCAACCCCTCGACAGCAACAACAACCGACACAACCCCAATCCGCCATCTAGTTCAGTGGCAGTGGCATGCTAAACGTTTGCAGTTCTCGCTCAAGTCGACGTGGCTTTCCACTCGTTGATGTTGATGGCAGTTGAAGTTTGTCTAGCAGCCCATGAATGTGTGTTTTTTCGTGTGTGTGCGTGTCAGTTGTAACAATGTTGCAAGTGCATAAAACAAACACAAAATTATTTGCAACGTGTGCTGTTTCGTATTTTGTGTTTTGTTTTGTTCTGTTTTGTTTTTTTGTTATCATCCTTTTTGTTTCAACGAGTTACCTGCGGCTAAGCCAACGCTCTGTTTCATTAAAGAGGAGCAGCAAACAACAACAGCTGTCCAGGGCTCTTCGTCGTCTTCCATTTGCTTTAAGCCATTGTGAACGATTTGTACTTAACCTAAATTCTTAAAATAGCTTACGAGAGAAGAGTCAAGAATAAGGTACGTTTCATTTGTACCATTTATATCACATGTTGCTCAAGTTAAATTAAAAGTAATAATAAACAAGTCTGAAATTAACTGTGAGACACCTGCGACTCAGTTTGAATATACTAAAATAAAGAATATCTTGTACATTACATTAATAACAAGTAAGAAAGCTACTGTCGAGTGTGCTCGACTGTGATATACCCGCTACCCAGCTCAAATGTACTAAAATATACCAAAAAGTATTTTTGGTACATTTGGTATATTTGTACATTCATATTCCATCACATCCTAAATATCACATAAAGTAGAAAATATACCATGCACGGTCACATTGTTCACCAGAAAAACTCCACGTGCAACTGCCTATGGATTTTTCCATACAAATATGTTTTCTGAATAACTTCCAAGTTTTTCATCCGATCGCGACCAAATCAAATTTCTGGGAATCATCAAGACTGTTATTATCTTCATATGTACCAAAACTCTTTAAAATTGCGCTAGTAAATGGTTTTTTTCGATTTCAGGGGGCGGAAAGCGGCGTGGAAAAAGTCTAAAATAAATTTGATCTGCGTAGGACATACAGCAATACTGGTACCAAGTTTGAAATCTCTATCTCTTATAGTCTCTGAGATCTAGGTGTTCATACAGACGGACATGGCTATATCGACTCGGCTGGTGACCCTGACCAAGAATATATGTATATACTTTATGGGGTCGGAAATGCATCCTTCTGCCTGTTACATACATTTCCTGAAGTCACAAAGCTATAATACTCTTCTACCCTATGGGTAGCGGGTATAAAAATATATTATCGAGACTATTATTGTGTGTACCAATATATTATACTATAGCCTTAAAATTAAGGTCGTTAATCGATTTTTTCTTCAATTCGAGGTGTCCGAAAGGAGGGTGGTTTACATCTTAAACAAACTGGATCTACGTAAGACTAACACGAGTATAGACACCATATTTGGTATCTGTGGTTCTTATTGTGTCTTAGATCTAGAAGGACAGGTATATATGTCTATATCGTCACGGCATATATATATGCATATGCATATCGTTGTAGTATAAGAGATGTTTGCTTTTGTCTGTTAGCGGGTTTCAAAATTGTTTTAAATAACAATCTAAATTTATTTATTGTTGTGTCTACATACAATGAATACACAGTTCATGTAAGCGGCTTAACGTTGCATTCACTTCATTTACTATGTGTGCGAATAAGAGTAAAAACGAGTATTACACACTTCAGTGATGACCATATTGCTATTCACCATTTTATGTGTGTCAACCTTGTCTGTGTGTCTGGCAACAAAATGCTCTAAATATTGCCACATGAAAGCACTCAAAGCCTTATTGCCGCATCTATAAGCTCGGAGCATTAATGCAATTTGATGCATAAAGAAAGCTCATGTAAGTTTATGCCTTGGTGCTTAGACAAAACTTTTTGCCTAAGACCATATACAAATTTCGGCGAGAACGTCAAATTTTTGGGAAAACTGCAGCTGTGAGCAGCACCTCGGTGCGTTCTGAATGGTTTCCCGGCGCTACATGGCACACACCACAAAATGCTCATAGTGAAAACAAAAGTGCAGCTTGTCGCTATTTTATACATAAGCATATTATATAAGTGCAAGCATATATTAATTTAAGTACTAAATTTTTCAAAGGGACATATCACCTATTGGGGTGAATGCTGGAAAAATGAGAATAAACATAGAAGAGTAGGAGAACATTTTAGTTTAATTTTAAATTTTCCTGAAGAGAGTGTCTCAATTTAAAATTCACACTTTTGCCGCTTCAGCTCTCGTCTTTAATTTGCCGCTAAACTTTTGACCTGCATCTTATTGAATATTAGTATACTTGATTAGAAAATTACAAGACGAAACTTAGCATTTTGCTAATGAAGAAAAAGATAATATTTGCTCTGGTTGCGGAACCTTTGATAGATGGCTTGGTAAAATGGGTATCGGTTAATTTAATAATTAGTTTATACAGAATCTAAAGCACAAGTTAAGCGTTAAGCTTTCAAAGTTTGTCGTACTTCTAAATAGGCACACCTGGACAACACATTTCTTTTTGTGACAGCTAACGAACTAGATGAACATAAGAAGCCTTAATCGAAAAAACAATTGCAAAGAGTCTGATATATATATAACCTTACACTGTATTAGTTTTTTAATTTTGTTGTAACTTATCAAGTGTGATCACTTTTAGGACTTTAAGAACCTTTTTATTTCACTGATATTGCGATCCGATACATTATTTGATCATTATGCAATTATGTACGGACTAAGGTTATTCAATTTTGTAATTCTGCCAACCAAATACTAGTATGTGTGTAAGCGTACGAGATGAGAAATTATTGCGAATGGTTGGGCGCACTGACAGGCAACCCTAGATGCCATTAAATATGCAGCACATTACGCATAGTGGGTGACCCAAAAAGGACGCACCTTTTCGCTCCAAATCGTTGTGGGTTGGGGTTCGTTCTTATACTTGTGGTATTCCAGCTAGCGCCAACTTCCATCCATTTGCATGCAACATTTAACTGGAGCGTTGAGTGTCGGGACTTTGGCAACCGCAACGGCAATTAATTATGCCATTCTTCCCCAAGATTCTCTGTATGTGAGTGTTTGTGTGAGTGCATGGAAGTGTGCTGAGCATGTGAAACTAGCCGAAGTTATTAAGATTTTATGCTGGGTTTGAATTTCAGCTTTGCCTCGATTGTAGCCCTTGCTATTTCGCTCTCTCTCTCTCTCTCTCGCTCTCTCCATTTCTGTTAACTAGGCAGCAAGCGTAGCCATTTTGACAACCATTGCTAAATTTTCCATGCTAGATTTACAACAAAACAGAAAGATAGTTTAGGGAGAGGGTGAAAGAAAAAAATAATGTAAAATAAAACAAACTTCATTTTAATTGTTTTCGAGCTGAGCCACTTGACTTGTACGTTACCCTTTTTTAATAAATAAAATTTGCGAGCTGCGTCGTCTCCGTTCCCGTCGTCGTCTCCGTCTCCATCGCCAACTGTTTGCAACAAAGTCGACGGCAGAGTTTAATGGAGTGCATGCTGGGAGTTTGTTGCAAAATGGCGGCAAAGGATCAACTTGCAAGAGAAAACAGCGTACAGCAACAGCAACAACAACGGTAAAAAAACGCAAATAGCAAAGTGTTTGCAGCGCAACGAAGTTGTAATGCTCTGAAGCTAAGGAATAATAATGGAGTCCAGGTTAAGTTTTTATAGCAAAGAAACAAATTGAATATTATTACTCAAATAAATTCGAAATAATTGTTATAATATATTATAAGAATTTAGTGTGAACCAATTACTTAAACTAATTTTTATTTTTAATTGTAAATATAGTTATATACTTAAGGAATGCAAATCTTTTATTGTCATTATGTTGATGGAAATGATGGACTATAGAGTAGTGAAACAATGTTGCATCGCTGCGACGCTGCACTGCATCGTTATTTTACGCTTAGTGTGGCGCGAGCGCATAAATTTTTGAAATTAAAAGCGGCAAAGAAAACATGAAGCTAGGCAGGCAAACCAGCGTCCTTGTTGTTGTCGTTTTTGTCGCGCATTGTTGCCGTTGTCGTTGTCGTTGCTGGCAGAGGCACGGATGGAGATGGGACTGGAGGTGAAGGTGGAGGTGGACGCAGAGTGCAGTCAGGCCAGGACATGCAGTCAGGCAAACACTCCAAGTCGCGCTTCCGGTTTCCATGGCGTATACTTGATATGGCTGCTGTAGACGGCCTTTCGATAAAACACCCAACACCAAACAACCAACATAAAGCGCCCAACATCCAACGCGCTGCGTTCGTTGCACTCAATTTTGAAGCGTTAAGTTTCACATAAATTTAAATGGGCGCCTGCCTGCGGCACTGATCCTTCTATCCACGGGCCACTGAGCAAATGCCTAACAATGCTGCCGTTTCTTCAGCGCTTGTGCAGAATAATGTCTTGTGATTTCAGGCTGCACAGTGGCCAGTGCCGGACGTGGACGTAGATGTGAACGCGGCTTTGCGATACGCCTGTTGCAATTAATTGTTTTAGCTTGTGATGTGACCCATGAGATTTTAACCAACAACGGATCGATCTGATGCTGTGTTAAGTACAATAGATCCCACTATCAAGCTGAACAGAAAAATACATTCTTAAATCCGCTACCTATAGGGTAGAAGGGTATTATAGCTTTGTGTCTTCAGGAAATGTATGTAACAGGCAGAAGGAAGCATTTCCGACCCCATAAAGTATATATATTCTTGGGCAAGGTCACCAGCCGAGTCGATATAGCCATATCCGTCTGTCCGTCTGTCTGTCTGTCTGTCTGTCTGTCTGTCCGTCTGTCTGTCTGTATGAACAGATCTCAGAGACTATAAGAGCTAGAGATTCCAGACTTGGTACCAGTATTGGTGTATGTCCTATGCAGATCAAGTTTATTTTAGATTTTTGCCACGACCCTTTCCGCCCCCTCAAATCGAATGTAGCTTCCTCACTTGTTTATGATTTTATTAAATAATTTAATATACAATATTAAAATCAATAAAAGACAACCAAATAGTTTGCATGCTCGTACGCATTTGAAAGGAAAACTAACAATTTATTTTCGATTTATCAACTCTCGTTGCTAATATGCACAACTTTGTTAGATGTTTATTTATATGTTTTTGTTTATTGTGACCATTAGTCGGACATTGCAGAAATAACATAGCTTGCATAGCTACAAAAAAATGGTAACTTTCGACCATAGCATAGCATAGCATAAATTAATTTAAATTTGTTTTTTTTTTTATTGTTTTGCAGCTGGCTTCAATGTATCTGTTATTTGTTTCGTCGCTCAAGCCATATAATAATTATTTCCAGGCTGGGATTTACCTACTCCAGCTGAGATTGAATTTAGCTGATGTCTTATGTAGTAGTCGTAAAAAACTCGCTCGGGCACTCAGCATAAAAATTGCGATCATTTTAAATTTAAATGCTGAATTCATTAAAGAAACTATACTATTTTTGATCACTTTCTAGCGGACTGAAGGTCTTAACTTACATTTACTGCTTATCTTACCATGACAATAACTCTATTTGTGGGCCACTAATCATCTTTTGTCCGCAAGCCAACGTATTGTACCCTCGCAGCAATAAATTTCAATCAGCCTGAAATATAAAATGAACTCAACATAGGTGTTTCATAGCATAAAAGATAATTTAAATTCCATTCGAAATGCCAGCGACAACAATTAATACCAGTTTATTTGAGCACTTAAAATAAAATTTAAATACGTTTATTTCGGTCCACTCACACGCTTGCAAACACACACATTCAAAAGCATACCTCATCACACACATTGTGTGACATTATTAGCCGTGGATAAGCAAGGAAATGTTTGGAATTTGGAGTTCGTTGTTGTTGCTTTTGTTTTTTGATAAAACTTTTCTAAAATCAGAATTATTTTTACTCGATACGAAAATATTGTGCATTTATGCAAAATTTTAGTTAATTGTGCATAATTTATGTGCTGCATGGCACATAATTTATTGCTGCAGCTTATTAGCTTTTTGCGAGTTGCGACAGCCCAAGCGAGTGATTTAAATGAAATAAAATAAATGATAATAAACATTATTGTTGCTCAAATGCCGCAGCGATGTCCTGCTGCCCAGTTGTCCAGTTGTCTTGTTGGTCTGGTGGTCTGCCACTAATCCCCCCCCCCCCCCCCAAAAAGTAGCAACGTTTGCACTTCTTGCTGTCCTGTTAAATATTGAATGGATTTATGGGCCACCCAAGCACACATTCACATGGCCAAGCATACACAAAAATGTACATATGTACAGTCGTGTGTGTGTGTGTGTGGGGCACCAAATCGAGAATAACGGCTTGCACTTGCACTGAACCCACTGAACTTTTGTGGCAATTTGATTAAACTGGGCTTAATGTATTAATAATAGTGAGAACAGGCAACTGGGAACTGGGAACAGAAGCGGAGAGCTTAGCTTTAACCATTTGCTGACTATTTTTCCGGCATATTGTGGTCTTTGTGTGGCTAGCAATTCGTAGATATTTACATTTGCGTCACATATTCGTCATTGGAAGAAACCAAGATAAGCCGGGTCTGGTTCTCTTCAAATTTCCATTTGTGCTCTCTGATGTAAGCTAATGTATTGCTTGGGTTCATACTTGCATGGAACTGAGGCTAGTTTCTTCAGTCGTTACTTTATATTATAAGTATTATTTATTTTGAATTGATTAAAAACCATATAATGATTTAAATTGGAATTACTCAATTGCTTGAACAATTGTTGACTAACAAAAGTTCTCAAAATTCTACTCGAATTTTACAGTTAAAATGTCCATTTTAATGCATGTGATCTTTGTGGCAAAATTCGACTGCATGTGGAGCCCTGGTTGTGGTAATGAGTGCCATAGCTATTGCTGTTGCTCTAGTTCTATGGAACTATATAGAGTTGTGGTTTATGCGCAAGGAGATATGGCACAAACATATGGAGCATAAATATATGTGGGGGCTACTGTGGGGTTGCTTCCTGGTTAAGTTTGGTTTTGTTGTGTTGTTATTGGGCGTCTGTGTGCTTGTGGCAATAAAACACATGAATGAGGCGAATGTTAGCCTTAGCAATGGCAGTGCCACTGACAACAGCAACAGCGACAGCCACTGCCACTGCCACTGCAATAACAACAAGGTCAGGAACCACAGCATGAAGAACATCAGCAGTAGCAGCAGTATCAGCAAAAAGCAGCAGCTACCAATATTAGCAATGAGCCAATGACAACAATGGGCAGAGTGGCCATAAAACGCGCTGCCAACTAACTACACACACACACACACACATGCACATGCATATGCACATGAAACGACATTTGCCAACTGAATGTGATGGTACTATGTCGGTATGAATGTGCCAACCACCAGTATGTGAATGTTATGTGGTCGCAGAATCGACTGGCAAACTGTCCAACTCGCAATTGGCGACTCCTGCATTCGCAGCATATGCTCGCTTCAGGGCGCGAATGTGCAGGCTAAAAACAAAAAAAAAAAGAATAAATATATACTACAAAATGGAGTATAATGAGCCCAGTCACTGGATAGTTGGTACTGGCAATTCAATGAGTTTGGAGCGCTGTTGTAGTTTTAGTTTTTTTTTTAGTATGCTAGGAGCGACTAACTGGCTGAATGCCAGGGAACCGCCATCACTATCAGGATGCTGTGCGCAGTGAAAGTGAGGGGGCTGGACATAATGAGCAGTATGGTTTGACAGTTGCCTGCAAAATGCAGGGCATAACTTCAGTCCAGCAGCAAGTGTGATTTCTATCATTACTCATGTTCGTAGTTTACTGTGTGCATTATAGAGTACATAGTTTAGAACTGTTTTCATTTGTTGAATTGGCCTAATGTGAGGCAAAACAAAACTGCCTCTAATTTAGTGTGAATTATTTGAAACATCGAATGTATGTGAATAATGAATCGCAATCATATCTCACATGCATATATGTTCGTGTCAATTTATTTTTGATAAGTCATGTTTATGTGATAAAATGCATTAAATAATGGACTCTCCAATCCAATTACTTTGATTTAAGCTGCTTAGGTTAATATTAATTTCACTACTCGTATTACATTGCCGGTTTTTCGGAGCTGGATAGAATTTTCAACTGTAAATTGGCGACTTTTAATGTGCAACGAGCTCAACAAATGGGTTACAGAATATACGCACATGCTTAAAATTCATCCATCACGTAGGCATTTTACCTTCGCCATGCGTTTGGTGGTTAATTTTTTTGTTTTAGTTATTTCGCATTGAACGGTCCCTAAGCAATTTAGCGTAATCTATGGCGCTTGCAGTGAAACTACAACCCGGCATTAGAATAACAATGAAATGCCTGACATGGCATCAGGCATCAGACATCGGACATCGAGCATCGGGCAACAGACAGCGTCGAGCATGTAGAGAGTCATGGAAGAGGAGTGACGGCAAATTCGCGCTACCTACGCAGAAATCAGCTAAAACCCGAGGAGAACCTAGAAACCCTCAAAAACCCCAAAACCCAAACCAATTGACGTTGCCATTGTCATTCGCATACTTGCACATTCATTTACCATATACGAGTCCTGTGCGGTGACCGCCTGGGGTGTTCCACTGTTAGCATAGCACAGCACCGCATAGCACAGCACAGCACAGCACAGCGAAAAAGCAAAACGGATGCCTCAGCAGCCAGTGCTCGAATTGCATTGGCATTGCCATCGCCATCGCCATCACCATTACCATCGCCATCGTCATCGCCATTGGCATAACTAACACTAGCACACAATTGAAAGTATCGCACAACGCTGCTGCGTATACGTAAATTATTACAAGCGCCGCCATTTTACGTCATTTCGCGCACAGTGCGCGTGGGCAAGTTGTCTACGTATGCGTATGCGTATATGTGAATGTGTGGATGTGAGCGTGCGTTTGTATATGTGTGAGTGTGCCGATAAAATGCAAAATAGACGTCACGACAGCTGCTGGTGTTTAGATAGGAGAGTTGTCCCTGTGGACACTCAACTACCATTTGCTTTCATGTGCCCAGCTACTTGCCTGAAATATGTCAACGCTCATGTTCAGTCTGTGACTCAAGTGTGTGTTGTTGCTGTTTTGTGTGTGCTTGCGTTTGTATGTGTATGTACGTGTTCGCCTAATTCAATTACAAATGTTAAATGCAAAAGCGCCATCAAAAAATGTTGTGTGACCTGCCTAAAAGTGGAGCAAAACCATCAGCCTGGCAGGCGGCGGCTTGGAGAGACGGACAGACGGAGAGACAGCCAACTAATTTGCAGTCAACATTGAAAAGTAACTAATAACAAGCAATTGGGCCAGTTGGCTGCCTGGGAGACCAGATACCGGAAGCCGGGGCTGGTGTTGAAGCTGAAGCTGGGGCTGAGCATCAAAATGGCGGCAATTTCGACAACTTTTCATTATGCAAATCAATTTTACACTTTTCATACCCGCTACCCATAGGGTAGAAGGGTATTATAGCTTTGTGACTTCAGGAAATTTATGTAACAGACAGAAGGAAGCATTTCCGACCACATAAAGTATATATATTCTTGTTCAGGGTCACCAGCCGAGTGAGAGTAGTAGAGATTCCAAACTTGGTACCAGCATTGGTGTATGTCCTACGCAGATGAAGTTTATTTTAAATTTTTGCCACGCCCCTTTCCGCCCCCTAAACTATTTACTAGCGCAATTAGATAGAGTCTCGAGTTTTGGTACATTCAAAGACAAAGATAGTCTCGATGAGAATTCCCGAGAATTTGGTCGCGATCGGATGAAAAACTTGGAAGTTATTCAAGAAACAGCTGAACGTGGCTTGTTTCTGGTGGACAATGTGACCGTGCATGGTATATTTTATACTTTATGCTTTATTTAGGATGTGATGGAATATGAATGTACAAATATAGCTAATATACCAAAAATACTCTTTGGTATATTTTAGTATATTTGAGCTGGGTAGCGGGTATATCACAGTCTGTAGCTTTCCTACTTGTTATTGCTGCCTCTGATGGAATTTCATGCATTAATTTCAGACCGAGTCATTTAAGTGAGCGACTGCCATGACTGGCGAAGTTGGTTTAGGTGTTCTCATGCCTCGCGTCTCTCTCTCTCTCTCTCTCTCTCTCTCTCTCTATCTGTCTCTCTCTCCTCCTCCCCCTTTTGTTTGGTTAGTTCGTATGCGGGTGAGGGCATTATCGCAGCGTTAAAATCATTTCCAGTGCAAATCTTCAATTAAGCAAAACAAGAAAATTGTGGAAAATTCAGCGCCGTTGGCAGCCACCATCGTTGCTACCGGGCATTCTTTTTTCACATTTTGCCTTTTATTTTATTTTTTCTTCCTTTTTTTGTACACAGAAACTTCTCTCGCTTGTGCTTTTGCTTTGGCTTTTATTCATCAGGCTAATTATGCGCTACAATGCGTCGCAGTAGCCAATGTGCCTCTTACGAAACTCCCCCTCAAACTCATCATCACCACTGTCTATACACTCCACTGTACTGTGTAGCTGTGCTCTGTTCTGCTTTGTTCCGTTCTGTGCGAAACTGAATGCTTAGGGTCAAGGACGGACGGCGAAAGGGGCAGTACTTTTTTGGTCGCGCCGAGAGTCTGTGCAAGAACATGGCTCGTTAAATGAATGAGCAAAAGGCTTGAATATATAGCGGAGCAATAAGAGCATGAGTCACTTTATAGATATGAGATGAGATGAGATGAGATGGGAGAGACTGAGCGAGCGGGAGTTTTGTACGCAATTGGCATTCGAAAAATTAAGAAAATGTTAACTGGAAAAGTTTTGATGCATTTCTCTTGAAGCTTAACTTTGTCCGTCTATCTAGTTGTCAAACTTTTTCAAAATTCAACCACTTTTTGCCACTGAATAAGCCACTAAGCCATTCCTTGCATATGGAATTGTTTTGCAAAAATTTGATACGCTTTTAAAGGTATTCTTCTGAAGTCAACTTGATCTATTATCTATTTTGGACCATTTTTGGACTCCCAAAGCCTTGCAGATTTGAAGTTGGAATTCTGTTTTAATGGCGATGTTTGCTTTGTGATTTCCAGTTGATGTTTTGGCTTTGTAATCAATGCTGCTGTATCATCCACACTAATATGTTTCCTGCATTAGGAAGTTTGCGAATTCTCGTGTTGATGATGATGATGTTTTGGTATTGCATGGGACGTTGGGTCCACAACAAGATAAGCCACTTTTGTGCCATAGCCGTGGCTCATAAAATGTAACATACTCGTGTACACCTCCCGACCATCCCAAATTCACTCCCCCTCAATTAGAAGATATTTACGCTTCCCGGAAAGAGGGTTGCTTCTATCGACAGCGTCTGGCGGTAGCTCCTAAAAACTTTGGGTCTATATTTATACAATTAACACGATGAAAAATTTCAACAACATTTGTTTATCTTAAAGGCAGTGTGTGTTCCAGACTGTGATTAGAAAATTTCCAACAAATAAATTAAAGGCATTACATTTGTTTTTGTCTCCAGCCCAAAAAAAAAGAAAAAATAAAATAACGGAAGGAAGTTCCTTTTCTTCCTTCATTCTTTTGTTTCATGGCCATCAGCGGCAGTGTTTCAGTGTTTCTGTTGTCTGTGTCTGTGCCCTGACTTTGAGTTTAATGCTGATAGATGATGTTGATTGGAAAGACTGATGCGACGAACCAATAATCAACTCAGGACCGTTACGTTACTAAGCCCTTCGAGGCGGAGGCAGCGCGTGCCGCAGCTCAACAAATGGCGGTGCCGCAAAAGAAAAGCGAAGAAATTCGTAAATGTGAAAATGTTGTTGAGCCAAAAAAAGCAAAAGCGAAAGCAGAGAAAAAAACAGAAGAAGAAAAAGCGCACAATTTCAGAGGCGAAGTGCGCGACCTTTTAAAAGTGACGCACATTCTACCAAAAACTTCAAAGTTGAGGGAGAGCCCTAAAATGGAATAACAGCGGCAACAGTCGCTTCCCGAGTGGGGGGTGGCTTGGCGCAGCCACAGACCCAGGGTCTGTTCCTTGCCATATTTTGTTGCGCTGTCACAGTGCTCTGTTTAAAGATACTTGGCACAAGCCCCTTTACTGACGTAGTGGGTTTGCCAAGCGCACAACTTATAGAACTTCGTAATGCTACTGAAAAATTCAGATATTGAACTCTTCCATTTGCTGCCGATAAAAAAAGGTGTCACAAAAAGGCTAAAAAGATGTGAGTTAATGTTATTAAACTTCTTTTCCTTTCAATACTTACTTAAATATTTAATTAAAAAGTCATTTATAATTTAATCATACCGAAATATTCAAGCATTCACATTGCATATGTGCCATATGAGTAATATCAAAAGAGTATTTAAGTTTCGTCCTTGAGAATAAGCTTGTGTGCTTTTTGCTCGTCTCTATATCGTTTAGTTTCGTTTTCATTTCGTCCTGTTATTCTAAGCTTATAAAACAATTCCCCTGGCTATTGCGCTCTAATGTTGGTCAAGCTGTTTCCCTGCCTTCCCATGCCCTTGTGCGTATAGTATCTTGACAGAGCATTTACAAGAAGAAGGAAAAAACAACGGCCGTATTACTACTTAAGGTAAATAGATGGCACTAGCCACGGCGTGGCCCGAACCTCAACCTCTGCCTGAGCCTGGTCACATACACACGGCAACGAGGAACGACAACAACTGAAAAAAGGCAAAGACAAGAACCTCTCCTGCCGCCTGCCGCTTGCCACCTGACTCGCGTTGATGCTGAAACTGAGGCTGATGCTGATGATGATGTTCCTTATGTTGTAAACATTTTAAGCAAATTGTTTAGGTAAATAGATAAGACGTGACCTTTTTTTCACGGGCACAAATGCATTGTCAGTGTCAGCACGGGGCTGCTTTTGCTTTTGGGTTTGGCCAGCCCCAAGGATTGTCTTCGGGCAGGTGGTGGAGTGGTGGAGTGGTGGATTGGGCGACTGGCTTATGTCTGGATAATGTATTACTTACCATTTGCCATTATTATGCTCTTTGCTTTTTTCTATACATATCTTTTATGTATTATTGTCAATTATAAAGTAGCGTCACAATGTATGCAGGCAGGGACATCGGCTGCGGCTGCGACTACGGCTGTAACTGCGACTTCAGGATCCACTTCGACTATTGTCATTGTCCTGGATGACATGGCCATTGTGTATGGCACAATAGTCGTCGTACTGGCTGTCTTGCTTGCCATTCTCCATTGCCATTGTCGTTTTCAAGTTGAAATATATGCAAATAAATAAACATAAAGTAGGTAAAATTGTCTGGCCAACAACCCGAGTGCGCCTGAGTGGCATCGTCCTGTTTGCTTTACTTCTTGAATGGGTTGGGCCGACTCAGCTTGCCAAGTAGACCCGAGAGGCTTGCGCTTAAAGTATTAATGGTGCGGGTGGGTTACCTCGTGTAAAAGCATAACGAGCATGACCCGTTGGGGTGACATGTGGAAGACGTGAGGGTTCGAAATCATACTATAGATATCATCCCTCACATCTTACAGCTAAAAGCTGAACTTGCCTCCTCAGTGGCATTATAGTTACTACTTATCATTGAAACGATTATGAATTTACACAGACATACATATCTGAAATATGAGCTGTAAGACACACACATAATGCAAACAGATTGGGGGAACATTTTTAAATTTTCTTAGGAAATTTCGTTAAAAGATTAAGTCTTGAGGTAATTTTGTTATGCATATGATGTCCGTTCTACTTATCAGTGTATCTCGTGATGGGAAACCCCTTCCATTTATACTCATCATCTAATACGTCAAAGTAAATGTGACCATAGGAATTGCCATGAATAGAGGCGCGTGTGGACTATGATAAGATATGAGATGAGACGTCTCAAAAATATTTTTATCATATACGTAGTAATGCTAACTGGAAAGAACTGCAAAATACGCGCTATCAATTTCTAATTTTAATTAAGTTACAGATAATACAATGACCCAACAAATTAATGAACATCGAACTTTCATATAGCAAACAAATTGTGTTTATTATCTGACAAGCTTCAAATTTTTCACTCACTTTCAAGTAGTGAAAAATGTAGAACAGCAGACCTGTGAACTACATTTGCGTACTTTGAGGAAAACTCTTAAAGAGATTTGTCACTTATATGACTTTATTGTTTAACTTGTTTAATAGTCTACTTCCAAAAAAACATTGTTATCAACCAATTTAATTACTACACACAAAATATATATTTCGTGTTATGCGTATGAACAAATTATTATGTTTAGTGTTTTCAGGTATTACGATGAAGCTCGGCAGATTTGCAATGTCAAGAAAACCATTAAATGACACAATTTCTTAGTGAGAAATTTCATTATAATTTAATTCTATATATATTGAATTTGTTAAGACATATTCTTAATTCCATTAAAAACATTTTAAACTCCATAACAGTAAAAGCAATAATTAATTAAAAATATATCCTAATTTAATTTAGTTAGACTCCATGAGAGACTCGAAGAGCTTTCTGGCCACATTCCTTAAGACCTTGCCATTGGTGTTCAGTGGGAAACTATCCACAAATTGAACACCAGAGTGCAGCTGCTTGTACTCGACAACCACTCGCTTCGCCACATACTCAATGATCTTCTCTTTGCTGATATCATAGCCTTCCTTCATGATAACGAGGGCACCGGCGGCATCAGTGCGCCCGACGTTCCGGACGCCAACAACACAAGCGTTTTGGACCTCCGGCAGCTCACAAATGATTTGCTCAATTTCATTTGGCCAATAGTCCTTTGACTTGTACTTGAGAACATCCTTCTTGCGGTCGATTAAAAAGAGATTGTTATTCTCGTCGAAGTAGCCAACATCTCCCAAGTCGATCCAGCCGTCCTTAATGGCAGCAGCAGTATCCACAGGATTGTTAATATATCCGTTCCACTTGATGCCAACATCAATAAGAATCGTACCGATCTGATTATGTCCAAGGGCATTACCCTCATCGTCCACAATCTTCATGCGATTGCCATGCAATAGACCGCCCACCGAGTTCTCTAGCTCTACGTCCAAGCTAATCGAGATGCCACTAGTTTCAGTGGATCCATATGTGAACATGATATGGCAGTTCTTGGTAATGCTCTTAGCTTTTTGAAGAACCGCCGTTGAGAGCCAGCCACCAACGATGCACACCAGCTTCAGACTGCCCAAGGTCTTCTCTGTAGCCAGTGGATGGGTGAACACCTCATAGGCCTGCCAGGGTGCCATGGCATACATGGTTGCCTTGTACTGCTCGGTCATACGAATGAAGCCCTCGGCATTGAATGTCTCATTGAATATGATTTGTGTGGTGCCATAAAAATATCCCAACATTGTACAAGAGAAACCTGTCATCCAGTCTAATGTGGCACTCGTCAAGACGACATCAGTACTATTCGTTAGCCTGTACAACAAGAAACCCATATGTAATATTTACTTATTTACGAGAATTACGATTATTACGTACTGAGCTGTCCTGGCCACATGTCTATGTGATAGACCTACAGCCTTGGCGGTTCCAGAGGTGCCCGATGAGCAGAGTATGACGGCTGTTTGATCGCCGCCAACAGCCAAACGCTCGGGTCTAATAGGAATCGAAAACTTTCAGTAAATGCAATTTTTCTATTACGCTGCCTTACTTACTGATACAAACGTTCCATTGGATGTGGTTTCAGCAGATCCTCAATGTAGGGAATGCCATCCACGCGACCAGTCAATGTAATAATCTTGGGAGCCCACTCAGCTGTAACTTTTTTAATAATCTCGAAATCTTCACCATCGCAGAACATAATCTTCGGTTTAGTTAACTCGAATAGTTCCTTGATAACCTCTGGTTCTTTCATATACGTGTAGGCAACGGCATGAAATGGCGTCGTATTGAAAAGACATCCAACAGCCAGAGAGGCGGCATAGGTGCTGGCCTTGCCAATAATGCCTATAACATCCTCATGGGTCAGTTTCTCACTCTTCAAAAACATGGCTAGACGCACAGCCCAGGACAGGCTCTCTGCATAGGTTACAACGCGACCATCTATGTCTGAGATCTTGTATAGAGAAAACCATATTTATATCATACCCACTGCTTTAGTTTTTTTGATGTTTTCTTTCTCACTTGTATAATATTATCGGGATAATTCTTCATTGAGTTGAATGCCACTAATCCCATGGAGCAGTTGTAATCGTAGAGTGGCTGCCTTGGAGCTCCACTCCAGATTTTGGTCTTCTCATCAAAGGAAGTTGGAAATAAAAGTTTGGTTGCCATTTTGACGATTCAACAATATCAGGTCGACTGTCTGTTCCAGCATATGGATGTTTGTCTTTATATATCATACAGCAGACGAGCTAAAAAAATTACGTATCTGCAAAATGATAGTGCCTAATGCTTATCTTCTAATATAAGTTCGGCACTTGTGGTAAGTTTCAATTAAGTTTTCCACAGCAGATTAAGCACCCCACTGTTTAGTCATACTAAGAATGCGCATTTAAAATAACTAATAGCTTATCTAATATTTCTTCTTTAATTTCCTTTGATACGCTCGCTTTTCAATAGATATTGCTCGTCATTTGGTATTATTCCAGTAACATTTTACGATTTGTTTGCGGTATATGTTAATAACGATATGTACATTTAAAGAGATTATCGAATATGAATATGAATATGAATGTTTATATCTACAGAATTTTAAGGTTGCGTAAATGTTAACTCATTGTATAATTTGCGTTTATATTTATGTAAATGAAGTTATTTTAATGTATTCGAACAAATTTTGCTGAATTCTCGCCTAAAGGATCCGGTTAATTTTTTGTTGGTTTTTTTATCTATACTTATAAACCAAAAAAGCATCCGATATTAGTTTTGCGAAAAATAATAGTATTTTTATTCAGTTTCTACTATGTCCTAAATAATATTTTTATCAATGTATGTACTCGCTGTAATTAACAAACGTGTTCTACGTGTTCCTCATGTGTGTCAGATTATTATCGTCTTTATATTCTTCCAAGCAGCTTGGGTAAGAAAAAAATGCAATATATATGAACGCAAAAAACAAACAATTACGGGCAATAGGACAACAGCTTTCCGCACCTAACCTAACCGTCCCTGTTGACGCCCCGCTTCAGACGAAAAAACTTCTGGGCTGGTCGACCGGGGACTTCTTCGTCTTCATCTTATGCAGCTGCCAAAACAGTCAAGTGTTTCTTTTTCCGCTGTTGCCAGCCCTCAAAGGCAGAGCATCTAATCGAATTTGATGGCTTCACACTGATAAGAGCAGCTGCTGCACCTTCCCCACCTCTGCCCACGAATCCGACGAATGATTTTTATTGCCTTTCATATTATTGTATTAACCGTGGCATATGCTTTAAATATTGCTCGGCCCTTTGCGTTTGGCTTTTGCCAAAACGATAGCTTTTGTTCGGAGCATTTTGATGTTGTTGCTCGTGTTCGTGTTTTTGTTGTTTTGCCATTATTATTTTTTTCTGCAGATTTCAGCGCCGACTTTTATGTTCGGCGTTTATTATGCCTTACTTTTTCGCGCCTCTTTTTAAACCCCTTCTTTTATATGCCGGTTGCTGTTCCCACTCTCGTTCCCGTTTATTGATGCTGTGTCGCTATTGTCGTTGTTGCATGTGTCGACCGGAAATGCCTCATTTTTAGAAGTGTTTTGCATTTTCCTGCCGCCTGATTCTATGTTGTATTTTCGCTTTTTTTGAACAATTGTAAACGAGTTTTTTTTTTGCATTTCTCTGTGACGATGTTTTTGTTATTGTTTTGGTATTTGGGCTTTTGGTTTCCATTTTGCACTGCTTTCGCTTATTTGTGAGATATACGCATATGTGTTGGCAGTTATTTGTGTTGAGGATTTGTTTTAGATCCGTTCATGTTATGCATGTTTTAGTTTATTTTGTCGGACGGACATGGCATATGGATTTGGATATGGCTTCTGGGTTCGTTACGAGTATTCTTTTTTTTCTTATTTTGGGGAAGTTTTCGTTTGATTTATGCTGCCAAATATTTTAGATTTAAAAAAGAGTTTCGTCCTTTTTTCAAAATTCAATAATCTGAATTTATTTTAAAACATCTCGAATAATAAAAACGTTAGCTGGTGGTAACCACCTATAATTCAATGAAATTTTCGATTAGATACATACCATTTTGAGGCTCAGGTAATAATCAAAGAATGGAAAAAAATCAATTTATAGTTGTCATACATTCATATATGTCAAATATTGCATTTATTTGCGATAAAAAAAACAAATATATGTGAAATAATAATAAAGGTGCTATTATCAAACAAATATTACGTATTAGTTTCGCAAAATTTCCCTGTTTTCATAACAATTTCTGCGGGGAATCTCCATTAGAAATTATATAATTTATTGATATTCTTCAGTGATAAGATAAGTGCATAAGCTCTTATTTATTAAGACTATACTGTTAGACCAATAATGAAGATGTGTATATTTACAAAACCAATATAGATTTTAATAGATAAACATAAGAGTTAGCATAAGTCTAAGTAAGTTTTATTACGTACGTGCAATTATATTTATTGTACATTAACGTTTTTGTAGTACAAATGTATTTATTTAAACAAATGCCGCACATATAATTAAAAATAGAATTGATTCACAAAATATGTCTTTGCATTTTTTTAATTATTGTGCAAACATCCAGGATTTTATTCATAGAGTATTTGTTAGTTTTTTTTTTAAAAATGTATTATTTCTTGTGCTTGTATACAAAATGGTAAATCTCACCAATCAAGTACGATTCATTACTTACTATCTTTTTGTTAAGCTCAAGTACATTTTTATTTTAAATTTGCTTAAAAAAAATACAACAAATTTTTTATTTACAAATTGCATACTTTTAGAATACATAGACGTACGTAGTTATCTTGTTGTAGAGCGCAATCGAATGTATTTTTCTGATTTGTTTACAATTGAGAATTTATCATTCTATGTAAATGTACTTCAATGTACTACATATGTACTTCACCCGAAAAGCTTGAGTGGTGTTCCAGGGACATGTTTTTAACATTACATTTACGCGCGATGATTTCTTTAATAAACCACATTAAAAGTTTTATGGACGGTCTTTCGTAAAATGGCCCACTGTGCGCCAAATAAACAATTCATAAAAGTTCTCATATTAGAATGATATGCGTTGTAAATATTCAAATTATAACAATTCGTAACGTAATTGATTTAAAGTTGATGTTTATTCAATGACGAATATTTAAATATTGTCTCACTTTCCTTTACACAAATGGAGGAAATGTTAATTTATATATTTAGAAAAAAACATCGAATATTAAATATGACTCATATAATAACATATTTTAAATATATGTGCAAATATTTCACTTTGATAATAAATTGATGATGAAAATAATAATATTAAATTAAAATAGAAGAAAAAACAAAACTATATTCAAAATTCACTTGAATATTTCAATTCCTTTAACAGCAAATAAAATAAAACGGTAAGTCATCACACTGATACTGCTTAAAGCTAAATGATTATTCGTGAACTCTCTGAGAGAGAATAAATTGAGAGAGCTTGAATTGTAGCCTAAATTAAAAGAGAACAATAAAGTTAACTACAAAAAAAGAGGATATAACAAAGATTAAATAATTATAGTTATCACTAAATAATAATTATACAGCGAGTACCTTTACCCCTTCGACGCCTCACACAATAGTTCGACCGAGACCTTTATCAACAACTATGTTTCATTGATGAAGGTGCGAAGTGTGCCTAGAGTTATCAGAAATCAGAAATGTTTCCGGTGTCTTCATATAACAATAGAATAAAAGATAGCACACGCGCCGCACGTCAAGGGAATGCTAGACCAAAGTACTGTCCAATAGGTTACACCATATACAAAATTTAATTTTCATATTTTATTTTTTTTTTGACTTGATTAAAAATAAAGTATATTTTTATAGAATTATAATTGCTAAATTATTTTCATTATTAATGTACAGCTAGATTATAATTTAATTTGTTCTTGAACTATTGACAACAATGTAATTTGAGTCACTGAAATTATAGCAATTCCACTTGCAAATCACCTCACAGATAAATTGGGAATCAATGTATGGGCTTAATGTAACTTCAATTTGTGAAAGGCGGTAAGAAGAAGCTTGAGCATTGACGTTATAAATAAAAGAAATGAAATCATTTCGAGCAATTTGTCTACAATTTTGTGTCACACTTTCTGCGCCATTTCTCACATGCCATAAAAATGCTACGCACATTCACATACATACACCAAACTACAAGCCAAGCTCCAGATTCAGACGCTGTCTCTGGTTCTGCATCCACCTCTGCCTCCGAATCTGGCAGTGCAGGAGCAACTTGGCCACCCGGCAAGGTGTCACGCTGATAAATGGCGTTGCCTTACTTTCGCCAACTTCTCTATCGGTGTGACTAACTCCTCCCCCAAATCACCTGCACACGCTCCGCCTTCTTTCAGTTTGTCATGCCCTCTGCCATTTTACGTTTATTTTTCAGAAAAGTTTTTTCGTGTGCCAATTTCATGAAAGATTTCCTTTAAGTGTAATAAAATGCAGTGTCGCTGCCATAAATCTATTCCGCTCGATTGTCGACGATGACGCACTACCGCAAAATTGAAATGCATTGACATTGAAAAATTAATAATCAAATATGAAAAAAATAAAAGAAAATATTGAGTGAGGGCGGACGTCAGCCGTTAACAAAGCGCGTCAATATTGGCATTAGCATTGGCATATTGTTGTATGGAAAAATTTTGTCGCAACGCTAATACGGAAATTAAATATTTTCCATAACACATCAGGCCAAAATGAAGAAAACATGCTAAACAAGGGGAAAAAGTAAAACCGCCTCGAAACAATTTCAAAACATTTTCGTTGACAACGGCCCGGCCAGACAGACCAACACACAAACGTTGTCCCTGTTTGCGCATGAAAGTATGCTACATATACTTGCACTGCGTCGGCAAGCCAAGAGTTTATTGTTAGCACTCTGCAAATCGCTTTCGCCTCCATAACACCAATTTAAATCAATGACAAATGTCGACTATACCTAATTAGCTTGTGTCGTGATTAGGTTAAGTAATTGTGATTGGACGTGTTATTGATGTTTTTTCCACATTACATAAGTGTATGTAAATTTGATGTTATTGTTATTGACGGATTGCCGAGAGTTGCATGATGAATTGGTTTCCTGGAATATATCGATTTATACACAAACGAGTATGTATAGTTTCGGTGCTGGCAAAAACGTTTCTGGGAGATGGCTTAAAAATTCTAATAACACAAATATTTGCAGATGAAAGAGGTACCAAAAGGCATTTGGCCGCACACTCCACTTGCCAAATGCAGAGCGAGCGCGATAGGGAGTGTGAGTGAGAGAAAGAGAGAGAGAGAGAGAGAGAGAGAGAGAGAGGGAAATGCAGACAGAACGAGGCACATGCAGTCACCGAAGAGAGGGGAGATAGAGCTAGGAAGTTGGACCCCTAACCCTCTGGATACTCAGTACAGTTGTCAGTGGCAATCTCCCGCTCGGATGGCAGACACTGTCACTCCATCATTTTGGCCCGGCGTTGGCATACTTTTTGACAACACCCGAGACAACAACAAGCCACAGACAAACTAACAAACATTTTTCACACACACGCAGACAGGCACACACTGACACTCACACAAACAAGCAAGCAAAAAAAATTGTAATTTTCGTTGTATGTTTGCTGCGTTTTGCACTTTTACTGTATATTTTTCATTTGCTGCACAAAACTTTTTGACATGTTGCAGAGCAAATTGAATAAGTCTGCAAAAAAAACGAAACCCTGCAAAACAAAGAACAAATGTTGCCCGCATGTTGCATTGTGTCTACGTGAGTGTACGAGTCCGTATCCAACTCTGATGTCGAGTCCGAATTTAAGTCGAACTCTCTAAGCTGGCAGACCGAGCTGTGCCTCAAAATTCAATTTGCATTGCATTGTTGTCTGCCCCTGTGCTAATCGATTTCTAATGAAATTAGCGCCTCGTCAATACTTCAAATGATTTTTGGCCACAGCCAATTCGAACTCGTAGCCATAATCCCATTCCATGATTTTGCAAACTTTAAACAGACGCTAAACAGGCAATGCATAATTGCAATTCTGTATTTAAGCTACTAGTGCAACTCTAAAGCACTTAGCAACAATAACGTCAGTAAGTAAGTGAACTTGAGCCCTAGGGTGCTCGAAAGCTGCATTCAACTAGATAGAATTAAAGAATGGTGTATGAGCTTAGTAAATTTAATGTATTTTCAAATGTTCGAAAAATGTATAGTATATTACTATATAAATGATTTTATTGATAACTGTTCTCTATTCGCTTGTTTTGTACATTTTAAATTGTTTTTAAATTAAAAGAAATTTTGAAATGTAATTCATCAAATTTAAGTTGAAACGTTTCAATAATAATGTTATTTTAACTTTTTAGTTTTCATAGAATAACTAGTAACGCATGGTTAACATACAGATATTGAGTTTATCATGGTATCTTTATGGTAGCTTGCTTACTAGTTTACTTCCCAGTCGATCCTAATTCACCTGGTCGATATGTACGGCATGTTAACACCATCAACTTCTTGATCTTTCTTTTGCTGACCCAAATTGAATTTTGAAACCCTTCGTTCAATTCATGACTGAAAACCGTAGAAAATAAAGGGGAGGTAAGTGTTTCTCACTCAGCAAACCTATACATATCACAAACATACACGCACTCTTACACATTCACACACACGCATACGTACACACACACACACATGCTTAGCTTGTGTTGGGCAATTTCAGTTTTGGGTCTGGACGCTGTTCACTTTGCCTTGGCGTTTCGACACGATTTTTCTTCATTTTCCGAAATCAATCAAATGCAGGCTGCCGTCTCGTTGTTTTTGGGGCAGCTCTTGCTGTTGTATTTGCTGTTGACCAGTTATAGCCATTGCCAGTACGTGCAGCCGCTTGGCCTGTCAACACAGGCGAAACCCGTACGGATGCGAGTAAAACAGAGAGAGAAAGAGAGAGAGAGAGAGAGGGAGTCAGAGAGCGAGAGGGAGGGAGAGCCTAGTTTGACCGTCAGTACGCCTGGCTTACTTCACTGGCTGCCAGGCTGCTTGTTGGACATTCATCAAGCCATTTCATCTATTGACTGATTGATAATATTTTTGATAAATGATTGGCGGCGACGTTGCCGTCCTGTAAGCCTTTCCCTGGACTTTGGCTTGGGCTTGGGCTCAGGCTCAGGCTCTGACCAGACGGCCTTGCCTGCCTCCCGGCCTGGTTATTTACGGCGTGCAAAAGAGCCAGGCAAAGGATTTATAGGTACAATGGCGATAGCTGAGCTTATGCAATATGTAAATTGATGGATCCTCGATAGGTCATGTACATATGGTTGATATGGTGGGCGGTGAGCATTGACAAGGGTGGAGGAAAGGAGGGGAGAGGGGCCCAGTGTTAAGTTTATGGCTTAAGCTTGTTAGTTGATTGAGCTATCCGTTCGTTGAGCAGTGACACTGAAAGGGGCAACCTGGCACTATCGTCCAATAGTCTCATCACATGAAGCTCATCATTTTTCATAAGCAACAACAAAAGCAGCAGCAGCAGCAAAAGTGGCAGCCAAGCGCATAACGAGTTGAACTAATAAAAATTAATTGAAACATCAACATTAACACCACACTCCAAACGATTTGAATCAGTTCCAGGCAGGCGCACACATTAAGGTGTTGTATTGTTACTATTCCTCTTTATCGCATGGCTGTTGCTGTTACTGTCGTTGTTGTTGCTGTTGTTGTTGGCAGTCAGGCACGCGCCAATGTTTACACGGTTCATGGCACAGGTGACAGACAGAGGCGGGTGGTCAAAAGGGAACCGAAGGTGCTGCCCATATGCGAAGCAAGAATCACAACAATCAGCCAAGGCAGCCGAACCTACAGACAAGCAACACCACAACATCAGCTAGCAGCAACAGCAACAGCAACAACAGTAACAACATTAAACACTAACAGCAACTTAGGGACACGGCCACATAAAACGCCCACATTGGACGCGCAGATTCGCAGACGGACGCGCTTATACAATAAGCCACACACATTGCAGAGACAACGGACAATGAAGAAAGGGAATGTGTGGCAAGCGGGGACGGGGACGGGGGACGGTGACGGAGGCGTTGCGGTAGAGAAGAGGCACAAGCAGAATTCAACGTCCGTGGACGTGCGACGGATATTACAGGTCCACGCCAAAAGGTAGCTAAAATCTTTCGTGCAGAACTTGACGGGGTTGCCTCTTCCACATTTATGTGGTTTGGGGCATGTTGACTTGCTGACAACACCAGAATGTCTGTCACTCACCAAAAATTCAAGAAAAAATACTAAAATAATCATGAATTCCAGAACATAACAAATATTATATCAATACTTAATTAATTTGGTTGTTCGTTTTTTTTTTTGTCCTGTTTAAGATTTCACTTATTTTTGAATGACTCGAATAACTCCCATCCATTTTTTTGTTGTATCTCTTTGGGTTAGAGTATTTCAACGTCGCCTTACTGCATCACGTTTGCCTTTCATGTTGTGATTCTTGTTGCCTTCGCGTTTGAGCCGTGGCGCTTCCACCTGAGCTGAGTTAAGCGCCGCGTGACTTATTTGATTGTTAAACAACATAATCTGTTGTAGCCAGAATGTCGGCGTGCCTCTTGCCTGTTGCTAGTTGCCAGTCGACGTTGTCGTTGTCGTTGCCAATTGATTTTGGTCAAGTGTGGCAAATAAGTGAGCAAACACGAGGTGGCCAAGTGGCCACGCGAGCAGGTGGCATCTGGAATCTTGCAGGTGGCAAGTATCAAGTGCAGAGACGACGCTCGGGTCTAGAGTTGCACAACGGATTGACGTTTCGTTTAGGAATGGTGTCGGAAGAATCCAACATTCAACATCCAACACCCGTAAGTCAAAAGCAATTCAAGCAATTTGCAATAAGGCAACCAATGCAACCAACTACCGACTTCAATTGCTGGCTGCCTGCTTGGCTGACTGCCTGTCTTTGACAAGCGGTTCTATAAAAAAAGAGGAATAACTTTTCTGCCTTCTTTGTCTTTGTTTGTGTCTCTCTCTCTGAGGTGCGCCGTCTCTTTTCTCCACACGTGTAATGAAAATGCAGCGTAGCGGAAAATCGCGCCAAAGACACAGCGCAAAAAGTTTTGGATGTGCGAGTGGAAATTGAAAAGTAACCGACTGAAGTGGCAAACTGCCCCCACAAAAAGTCACAAAAAACACAGCAACTCCAACAACGCCAACAACAACAACAAGAACAACGATAACGATAAAAATTGAAAGTATAAAACGAGAGAATATTGTGAAAAGGTATGAAAATTTCGTTCAAAATTCATGCAGGAATACAGCGAGCCAAAGTTGGGGAGAGCTGGAAAAGCGGAAGCGGATTGGCAACTGACTCGGTAGAGGCCTTGGGAGTGTGCGTGTGTATGCGGGGACAGAGCAGGAGTATTGTAACCGGGATTCCAACAAGGGGTCTGCTGTCGTGCGCACTTTCTGACAGTCAATATTGCCGGGCGGACAAAGCCACTTTAGGTGTTATTGTGTCAATGTCTCGTAGCCAGCGTAAAACCCCCTGAAGTGCCTGTCCAAACTGCCAGAGTGGATTTTTTTGTATACCCTATGCGAGATTTGGAGAGCGGATAGTCGAATAAACGCAGAGTTAAGCATCAATTATAGTACAGTGGGAAAAGTTCGTTTCGCAATCGAAATCCATAATACTTTTTGTGAATCGTTTAACATATTTTATTTTACTTATATTCTAACATACTACAAATAAATTCGATGTTCAAATGATGGTTGTGCAATCGCGTGGAGTATCTTCTAGTCAATCCAACTCTACTATGAAATTCGTACTCGTTTTTTGCTTGCATTATTGCTGCTGCAACAGTTCCAAACAGAAATTGGTAGTTCATATTTTACAGCAATTTCCATTTTGCCATATTGTCAGGCTTCAGTTCACTCAGCTCCCCCAGATATCTTCGCTCTCTGCTTTGCACTTTCTTTACTATTCCACTTGCAGTTCGTCTGCATGCGATTGCAATGCATTTTTATTATTTTTGCCAGGCTTCATTTGGTTCTGACTTAGGGCAAACACTATTACACTTAGTATTATGGTAATGTATATATGTAGGTATGTATATAAACGTAGTTGGTTAGTGGTTTGTAATTTGCCGATGCAGCTGAACAGCAAACAAATCAGAGTTAATTTCCATAATCAGCACTTTTGTCGCATGCCCTCCATGTACGAGTAATATGCACACTTCGTGTTCAATTCGTTGTGCTTCCTGTTAGCCATAAAAACTGGAACACAGGATTGGCTTATTAATGGCCATGAACAGGACAGCTGGCAAGCTCTACAACTTTTGCGCTACACTTTCTTCTATGAGTCGATTAGTTCGTATAAATTCTATTTTATTAATCTATATTTCTTTATTTTAATTTGTTTGTTTTTTTTCTTTTTAGAAATCTAAAAAAATACTTCAAGTTAATTTCAAAAATATTATTTCCTAGGTAGTGATGCAATAACTAATGTGCTGCACTTGGAATGGGTGGCGTGGCATTTGGTTTGGTTTGGACGCTACATTATGGCCACAAAGTAACTGGTGCCACACTCAGGCGTTTGCGGCAACGCTGCTTGCAACTTCCACTTGGCAAATTAAGGCACTTGCCCAAGCAGTGCCTGTCGTTCTGACAATTGCCTTAAACTATAATCAAGCGGGGCCAACTGGCTAAAAATAAATGTAGCCAGTCAACTAGGCAGAGACCTGGGCACAGTGCAACATAGAAAACTAGTAACTAGTTCTGCAAGGAGTAAATCAGAGTAAAGCGAGAACCGCATTGAGCCAACGAACCGGATGCCGGTAATAATATTTAGATTTTTAGCCCTAGATGCAAAACTTTATGCTTGTTTAGATAACATTATCGCGCTGGCCGTGGCCCCGGGTTGGCCAAGACGACTTTGCGGCCAACTTGTTTCTTCTGCAGCCAATGAGTGTGGGGGAAAACTTCGCAAGCACGCATAAACTTGGCTAATTTGCGATTGCATTGTGAGCATTCGACTGGCCGTATAATTAGGAAAATTAATTTGTATGCTTTACCACACCAACAACAACAATAACTACAACAACAAGAACAACAACAGCAACATGGCAGTGGCGAAGAGTAAGAGTCACATGGAGCAGAGAGTAAAGTTTTTAATTTTCATGATGCAGATAATGCCCATTAAAATACGTTGCTAACGGTGACCAACACCTGCGACAGATCCTGGCCAGGTTGCACTTGCAGATTCAGTCGAGCCGTGAACTAAGTGCATTAAAAATTGTAAAAAGAAATTGTTGAGGCCGAGAGTGGGCAGCAGAAATGGAACGGCAAATGGAAACGACGACGACGTCGGCAATGGAAAAAAATTATGATTATTATTTTTTATTATGCAACTGAAAGAAAAGTCGTCCTTTGGGACGAGGCCAAAGCTACAGCCGCACTGTATACACGCGTCCTGTTGTTGGCCAGACCAGGATGCGCCGGCCTTTTGAACTTGTCGGAGTCATTGCACGCTTTAAAAAGGCGGAGCTCAGCTTGTTCTTGTTGCTGCAGTCGTCGTCGCCGCCGGCGGTCGCCATTATGCATTATTATTATTCAGCCCCGTTAAGGCAACGCATCCTCTTTTCTCTTTCCCCGTTTTGCATTTATATATTTTTTCCTGTTCAGCACTCGAGCTGAAAATTATTACTCGAAATCAATTTCATGCAATTGAAGCACTTCATTTTTACCAATTCATTAATTGATTTCGTTGGTGTTGCTGTTGCTGCTGCTGCTGCTGTTGATCCGGCTGCTCATTTCGCAGTGGATGCTAACTTATGGAAACAAAACTGCCACGCGAAGTAAAAGGATTCTATAGAGTGCTGAAGACATAATACCCTGTTTGATACTTAGAAAATATTATTATTATATTTATAAATAAGAATGTTATGTTTTGGCTACAAATTCATCAGCTCAATTATCTGCATTAACTTGTCTATAAACAATGTTTTCAATTATGTATATCCGAAGGGACTTTCAATAATAAAAGCTCATATCAATACTGGGCAAATAAAAGATATTAAGGAAGTATACTTATATGCGTAATAAAGCCTATTCGAGTCGGAGTTCTCATTTAAATCGTCTTTATCCCCTTTCCTGACGAGTTTTAATGAGTGTCCAACGATGGATGGTGCAGTTGAAGTTCAGTTAAGTGGACGGGGGGCGGCATTTGAGCCGAATGAAGGCGTGTCGCTTGTTCGGTTCACGAATCCACTCAATTTACGAGCTCTGAGTTACTAGGCAAATGGCTCAGGGTATAAATTAAGCAACTTTCTGTTAAGTGTCGAATGGAAAATTCCATGTTATGCGGCAACATATACAAAAACAAATAAATGACATGCAACCTTTACTTAAATGTAATTTAATTAAGGCACACTTGTTTATTTACTGGTTTGCATTAAAAAGGTGAAATAATTTTTGTTTTATTTTATTCACCCATTATAACAATTAGAAGAGGGGTATATTTTATATTGTGTGGCTAAGTTTAATTACAAATACGTAAATAGTTTAAGTCTGACAGGTATACAAAACTTTTTTAAATTAAATTGTCTGCATGCAGACCCCATTTTTCTATGCAGGGTATCTCTAAAGCAAGCCCGCTTTGAGACTTTCTATTGTGGTTATTGGAAATCTGTAACTCCGCATCCGCGACTCGATTGCAGCACGGCCACAGAAAAACCATTGTGCAAATATTTATTCAAGTTTGGTAAAAATGCGTGTTTCTCTTTTTATTTATTTTAATATTAAATATATAATGGGACTTCAACATTTTGCCAGATGCTATAAGAACTTATTATATTCGGAATGCTCCTATAATACGAACAATTAACGGTACATGTTTTAATTGATTATATACATTTTCTGTAGGCTGAATGACTACTTAAGTGGTATTCTAGATATTTTAATTAATTAAACTTAAACATCGATTGATTTAAATCTAAATTCCAGCAATACTTCGCGATTAACTTCATACTTATGACCTTTCTTGATTCAATTAGCGTTAATCAGTCGAAAAGGCTTAACCATATTGTCTGTATCTATTCGTTATCCCCTTAGAGAATTTTAATGCATTTAAATGCATTTGACATATTTATCTTATTGTTTCATTATTAAAAATGTACTTAATTTATTATTTCACTGAGAAGCTCAATAAACACCACTGGGCATGCTTTGTATTAGCTTAATTAAAGTCATTCAATTTAATATTGTTATCATAAAAAAAAACAAATTAATTTAATGCAACTGTAAATAATTTCCATGCCGTTTAAATTTCAGTTCAATTAAATACAAATTATCGTCATTGTTATCATTTCAATTTTTTGCTGCTTTTATTTTTATGCACATGTCTTTTTTTTTAATTTAATTAAATTATTCAATATTGATTTAATGCATTTGCATAAAATACTTACGATGCCATTTATTAATATTTGCATTACTGTCCCAATGGGAGAATACAGTCCTTTACCCAAAACAAGCTCAACACTCATTGCCTCACTTTAGATGCATTGCCACGCCCACATCGCACCATAATTCGCCGTTGTGTTCATTGCCCTTCTGCAAGCCTGCAATTGTTGTTGCCTGATTTTTTAATGAAACGCTGAAGTATAATTTATGAATTTTAATGAGTTGCCAAATGATGCCGAAGCGTTGATTTTCCATAATTATTAACACAACGATGCTGGACCATCAGTAGCATCAACAGCGAAAGCAGCAGCAACCGCCGCAACAGTATGAGCAGCAGGAGCATCACCACCAGCAAGAGCAATAGCAACAATGCTGGAGACTGTCTGAGCTGAATGCCAAATGAATGGGTTGAGGATAACTCTGGTGCAGCGAGGGGCTCAGGAGAGTGTCGTTGGCAGGCCATTTGTCTGCCTGACAGCCAAGCCGATCTGCAGAAGTGCAAATTCTCGTTATACTCTCTCATCAACTGTCTGTTAGACCTGCTGGCTTTCTATTCTTGAAATAATGCTGAGATTATATTATAAGTCACATATTACCTTGAAATTTGTGAAACATGTCGAAAGCATTCCCGTATTGATTTACAAGGGAATACAAGAATGTTTACTAGGCAAGTATTTTAAAGGGTGTATAACCTTCGGAGCAAGGTGACTTGAAAATTTGTTCATTTGTTTGTTGACAGTTGGGCTTTTAGCATTGGCTATGAGCCGAGCCTGCGAGTTGTTTTCTTTATTATTATCGTTTCGTGCTTTCTTATTTTGTATTTTTAATTAAAAGATTAAGCGTATTTCGCATAATTATATTAAAAAACAAGTTGAAAGGGCGACACACCTTTAAGAATCTTTAAATATTTCGAACAAATTTTCAATTGAATTTTGCGACAAGGCCAGGATTAACACATAATTGGCATATACAGCCAATAATGAATGCTTACAATGCCGCAGGTAATATGTATGCGAATGTGCCAATTAAAGCCAATAACTACAACAAAAAGCGGGCGAAGGGTGTCGCGTAATGCAATTAACTAACTAATATAAACGCTGAGTTTACTTAATTAAAATGTACCAAAGCGAATATGGCGTAGCTCATGACCAGCTTAAGCGCATGAATAATACCGAAACGCAGATACACACAGACTCACACATATAGTTGTTTGCCCTCACGATAACAAACACAATTACAAGCACAAAGGGTGAATATTTGATTTTAATGCGCTGGGACTAAGCCGGCTTACCGGCCGTATGATTAATTGTAATGTGTTGTATTACATTACGTATACGTCACTTTCAACACTCACAAATATTCTATTGAATTGTTGCAGCTAGCAGCCTGACGACACACGCAACAAATGTCGACAGCAGGCACAACAGCGTTTTAAGTAAAGGTTTAATTATGGCCTGAAAATCGAATGCATTTAAGTACAATGCTTACGAATAAGGCTATATGTATGAATACAAGTGTGATTGCGAGTACTTCCAATTAAAATCACGCACTCTGCTATTGATATAAAGCTTCATACCATAACAACCTTAATGGAATGTAACTTAATAATATAATAAAACAAACGAATGCCGAATTAAGTTAATGACACACATATGTTTTTACACGGAATTGGTTTGAAAGTCAAAGGATATTTGCAATACAACGAAAGTAGAGTTTAAATCTTTAATTAAGACCCAAATTTGTACATTTCAGCAAAACGAATTAACCCCTTAAATAAACACATATTTCTGCATCTGGTCCGTATTAACTTCAGCATAAATTAAGCCATCACTCGCGGTCCGACTTTGAATTTGAACAACGCCTGCTGCCTCAGTTAAGTGATGAATCGTATGATTTAATTGTTGAACATCTTCAGCAATTGCTAAACCAATATTGATTGCACTTGCCGGCGCTTTTGCTTGTACTAGAACTGTTGAATGCTTGAGGTGCTTCTGCCGTTTTGAGCGCCAGTCAGGTGGTCTTGCAACACCGTGGCAATCTCGGACAGCCGACATTACAACTTAAACTTACCTAATGCTAATGATAATGCCTACTAAAGTCAACACACACATGACCAGTGCTTGAGCGGCAGGTTGATGCTGCATTAGATGCAAATGCGAGTAAATGTTGAGATTATGAAGCGGCTCTTGGCTAACGACAGGCGGCAGTGGGTGGCTAGCCGGAGGGGACTCGAGGAGACAATCTGTGTGCTCTCCGTAGCCACCATGGAGTAAATGAACTCGTAATACACTGACACGTTTATGCACTTAGAGAGGAGATGATAGTTGCTCAGAGGCAGAATAGCACTTGGCACATTTAGATGGCCCTAACGGCTGCCTTACTGCCTGACGGCCTGCCTAGCTGGCTGGCAAACAGCAATCACTGCTAATGAGTTTTATTGTAAATTAAAATTGCAATCAGTGTCAGGCAGTGGCAGCCGGCGCAGACGACGCATTGTTGCCACAACCCCAAACACACACACACACTACGCTCACACTCACACTTGTACACCAAGCAGCCACATACACATACACATATGGGTATCAGAATGTTGTGGATGAAGCTGAGCTGCATGATAAATGCAATAAATGACACTGTCGTACCGTTGGGGGCATTTCAAATCCTTGCATAATAAATTTGCCAAATTGCAAACATTAAATTAAGACAATACGTAATGTGCAATGACAAGCCAGATGCCAACATCAAGAACAACAATAACGGCATGAACAACAGTAACAGCTGCAACAGCAGCAACATCAGCAGCAGAAGCTAAAGTCTGAGGGCAGACCTTGTTTAAAGGCATCTCATTGCAGCCACATGTTGCCCGCAGGGTCAACAGCATTTGCACTCACACACACATCAGTGTTGAACAACAATGTTCGATACAGGCCGATTCTGATTTATTAAGATATAAAGCAGGTTATGATTATGTTATATATTTTTGGCAATAATTCAAGAAATTTCAATGTCGCTTTAGTATATGCGATTATCATGTGATTACATTCCACTAAAATTTTGCGGCCGATTGCTAAAATAGTGAAACAAATTCAATTTATTTGCGCAAATTGTTAATAATAATTAAATGATTTGAATGCCATTTCAAGAGTAATTGAAGAAAATAGATTTTAAGGAAAATACTTATATGATTTTTTTGAAATTATTGATAATATTAATATGAAAATTGTGTAATATTTCAATTATTTTCTGAAATACTCTACTTGTACATCACTGTTACTCAAATACTCACCCCCGCCCAAGTGCATTGAGATACGCAAACATTCTCGCATTTGTTGAAGTCATTAAAATAGCATTTATCATTCAGAGAGAGAGAGAGAGAGAGACAGAGACAGAGAGAGCGACGTGTGCAAAGAAGAGAGAGAAGAAGAGAAAGAGAGAGAGTGGGAGTGAGAAAGGCGTGCTGCAGAAAGAAAGATGAGTGACAGAGAAAGGGAGAGTAGCAGCAAGGCATGGGGACATGCACGATGCTGGCTTATCGATATGCCAAGTTAATAATTAAAATCGTAAAATGCGTTAAAAGTCTATCAGTTTAATTGCCATCAGTGGCTACAACTATCAGCAGATGGCAACCACCATCCTGATGCTTATGCTGACGGCGACGACGACGCTGACGTTCACAGCGACGCAGCTGTTGTCAATGACACTGTGATGAACTGCGAGCTGCCACGCTCAGGCTGCAACCTGCTTTCCTGCTTTTCTGCCTTCCTGCTGTCCTTTCTATCCGGCTATCCAGCTTGCCAGTGGGGCTGATCCTGGCCCTGCTGATGCTGCATTGATATGCAATTAACAGAGCCGCGAGACGGGTTTCAAACCAGCAAAAGCAACAGCAACATCAACAGCAACAGGAACGGGACAATTGACGCAGTGGGATTTATACTATAGTTGCATGCATTTTTTATGATTAAATAATAGTTGCAGTCTTTTAAATGCTGCAACAGCAGTCAACCGCCCATTGAGCCAAAGAGCCCACTGCACAATAATTGAACAATTGGCAGCTGCCAGTGGGAAAATGCCCAAAAAAACAAAGAAAAAAAAACATACAAAAAAAATGATATTCCGATGGCAACGGATTGACAACCGAAATCTATTCGTACTGAATACTTTAAATACTCTGTATAGTATTAATTGTAAAAAGCCATCAAAATATTTTATTTTTAATTCGAATTAAATTTTGTGCATATTGTGATTGAGGTTAAGTTTATGCAGCGGTTTTACATTTGTATTTCAATTGCTCATATATTTTTAATTGATGTCGGAAAATGTAAATAGTGTTAAACATCATGGCGCGACTCAACGATAAATAATATTTTAAGTGGGGCACCCACTTTTAAACATAGAACTTACCCTTGACCTTAATATTTGTTTAAATTTCTTCAATTACATTATGTTAATTTATGTTTTATTAAGATTATAAAATTTAAGTAAATAGGATCAAATGAAAAAAACAGGAAATCTTTTATGTTTATGTCGCCCAGTTAGGTAACAGTACACCTATCTACCACTTCGTTATTATTACAATAAATAAATAAAATAATTAAAAAAAAAAAAGAAAATGCCTCTGCATTTAACGTAAATGTATTTTTTCGAAGTAACTGTTTCAATCTAACATATATTTTAAACACACAACATTTTCATGCAAAATTCAATTGCAATAATGAATAATAATTTTGTGTCGGTTAACCTTAAAGTAAGACACGTTCCGGAAAAATTGTATTTTCGGCGTCCGGAATTCTAAAAGCTTTCATTTTAGATGTCTCCATTTCATCAGATTAGAGGAAGTGAAGTAGAGTAGCATAGCCACAGAGAAGACATACATATATATCTCTTTGACAAGCCAGTCACCAAAATTGAGTTAATTTGGATCTCTATTGTTGGTGGATCCGATCTGGAATATTGAATAGTGGAACTGAGTAATCTTATAGAAAAGTGCCATCAACCAGCAACCAACAGCAGAATACAATGGCAACCGCATAAATAAAGCTGCGCTCAGCCGTATCGAATTCAATGGGCTCATTCTTATTCTCCACCTACTCCGAACTCAATCTACAATATGGAAATGACTGGATTATTATTCAATTAGCTACGTTATGATAAAAAAAAAATAGAAGAAAAAAATTGAAATAATCGCAAAAAACGAGAATCTTTGGTCAATGGGTGTATATATTGTGGGGAGACAATGCGTACCCTATCCCTATCTTCTTTTCTATCCATAAAATAAACACTCTCACACACACAATCTCTCTTGCTCTCTGTCACTCTCACACACTTGTAGGGAGGGAGCAAAGTTGCTTCGCCTCAGTGAATTTTATTAATGAACTGTGGCCAACGCATAGAGTAACTCGAGCATCGTTTGGCCACGGGAAGCAAACTAGAAATACACCTGCGAGCGTTTCATGTTCATTATTTGCACAGGCTTCCAGGCAACGAGCAGCCAGGTACCCGCCTCATCGTATCTTGTTGCTTGTATCTTGGCCAAAAGCAGATTGTGAAAGCCGCAACAGCAACAGCAAAAGCAAAGGCAAAAACAACAGTGTAGTAAACGCAAATGGCCATGCAGAGCGGGAACTGGAACTGCTGTCGTTGTCGTTGTCGTTGCTTGTCGTAGTCACCGCTTTAGCTGCAGATACTCGCTCTGCTGCTGCTGCTGCTGCTGCTGCTGCTGTTGTTGCCCCTGCTGTTGTGGCTACGGTTGCCACTCGCATTCATTCATAAAAATCCCAAGCGCCAAATCCAGTTTGAGACATGATTCGAAACCAGAATTCACATACGTCTCAAATCAAGTTCAGGCGGCGTCGCACAGTGGTGCAAGATAATCTTAAATGTATGTTTTGCGGAACACCTCATATTTCCATCGAGGCCAGCCACTTAACTAATTTAACAATTTTCGCAAACAACATCTGCAATGTGAGAAGTGATATGTCATGCGTTTTGTAGTAACATCATTAGGGAATTACGCTCCAGAATTATGTCTAGGCATTTTCATAGCAATGAAATTTGTTACTTCAATTGATAACAAGATTAACAACTGACAAATGTGCGTTGTCGCAGGTGACGCAGATGCGGACGTGAACGTGGCCGCCCCCAACGCATCGCAACGGAACGCAGCGGTGCAGAGGTGTGGGGAACTGGCAGCGGATGTTGCGGCAACAACAACCATAGAGACGTCAAAAGCTAGCGTTGCTGATGAGACTTTGATCTTCCGCTGGTAAAGCGAACCTGTTCATGCCATAAAGTATCTATATCTAAAAACATAGCTTGTGAAGAGTATTTTTTTTTTTTTTTTTGGATTATTGATTGAAACAGACCGCGTGGGCTGCTGTCTGACAGCTTTTTGGTGGGCAGAGAAACGTAGTAATTGGATGCCAAATATCGAGCAGGCAATTAATTATAACTGTTTGTGTCAGGCCAGGCAACATGAGTGGGTGTCAAAATTGACCCGCTTCCGCCGCCGCTCCGTGTCCCCTTTCGCTTGACATTTGCCTTCAATAATTTGCATAATAAATGCGGCAACAGCACTAGATACCACCACCAACCATTACTATTTGGCAAGGGTACCGAGTCACTCTCTGAGGCGTGTCAGCTAATCAGTGAGTTCTTTGTTTAGTCACAGCTCTGTATGATTATCCAAGCTCGCACACGTAACTCCTTCTCAGCACACGCAACTGCTTCACAACTGCAGCAGCATTTCTTTTAATAAGTTTAATAAATGCTTGTTTTACTTTTAGTGGTCGTAAGTTTCTCAAGTACCAAACAATTAGCAGCATGCACTGCACTTTGGGAACGGAAGCTTGCCAATTGCTGCACGCAACATAGACAAACAATCGTCGTCAGGGAGCGCATTTGGAAAAGTTCGCGAGTGGACTGCAATTTGCAGCTTTGCTTCGTTCTCAGTGCTCACTGAAGAGATCAAGAATCATCAGAACGGGAACCGATTGCATTTGTAGGCTTTCGATATGGACTAAGAAGAGATCGGCTTCTTGGCATATGAAGAATAAGAAGAGTAGTCGATCATAAGGAAAGGTTGGGTATTATTCAAGAAAACTCTAGTAAGAACAATTTTAAAAAAATAAGTTACTTGAATATCAAACCAATTTAAACAATTATAATATACGTAATTTATTGACCAAAAAAGGTAGTTGTCTTAAATATAAAATCAAGAAGATAGAGCATCAGCTTGGCGCCTAACAGACAAGTGTACATTATTCGCATATGTTTTGTTTCGTTTCGGTTTTAATTTTGTTCACACAATTCATTTGAGCTTGGCCTAGGTGACTGTCGACTGCCAACTGTCTTTGTCTGCGTCTTGAGTGTATCTGTTACTGACTTGCCTGACTGAGTTGAGTGATGGTGATGGGAATGACTTGCTCAGAATTCCCACATAAATTATGTGCGAGCCCAAGTGTGACCAATAAACCAACTGTCCAGAAAACAAACCTCAACTCCAGTTCAGTTCACTTTACTTTGGTTCAGTCTCCATCATTTGCCTTTCGGTACGGGGGACTTTCGCAATAAAATATGCCTGGTAAAATCTTAAAGTTGACTCCTGAGTTGACTGTTTGGCTACTTGAGCTGCTTTGGTGTGGCCGAGACCCAACCGCAGACGTGCTTCGAACCCTTCTTTGGCATAACCTCCTTTTAACTTAATTTAGAGTTAAATATTAGAAATTACCTCACGTGCAGGGCATAAGGAGTGGAGAAATAAAAGAAAAAAATAAGAAGAAAAAACAGAATGTCGAGAGCTGAACATAACTTTTAAGTCATGCAAACTTTTGGCAAGCAGCTTCGACGTCTTGGGCAAATGTGCTTGCAAATGTCTTTTCAATTGTCCATCGACAAAGGCGCAAAAAAGTTGCGGTAATATCGTTTTCAGTGTGTGTATGATGCTGGTTAGCTTTGGTTTGTTCTTCTTGGGTTCCTTTGACGCGGTCCTTAGGTTGGCGTAATCCTGTCAAAGTGTTATCACTAAGCACACACCTTAACACGCCAACACACCTACACACCTACAGAACTACGTGTCACACACACAGTCATTGGCAGTTACATCTTGCTTCTCTCGGTGTCTTGACTTGCATGCAAATTTTGTGCACGGCTGAATTCCTGCTTTATATTTTGTCGATAAGTTCGGCTGTTTCTCTTTTCTGATTTCGTTTTATTTACATTTCGCTTGTCGCCTCAGCCTCTGCCTCATTCGTTTTGGCTTTTGCTGAGTGTGCTCACGAGTTTTACGCTTAAATAAAAAATATCCTCACTTAACACTTTTTGTTGCGTCACAGTCCGCAAAATCCGTGCAATATTTTGACTCGACTCGAGTTGAGGTGATTTTCATGACTTTTGTATCGGGCCAGTCATCAGCTGACAGAGGCAAATGGCATCGCTTGTCGCCATAAACTTGAACAAATATGTAGCCCCAGACGTGCCACTTATGGAGACGCTCTGGCACACAGAAACCCACACATACTGCCACACCGCCACATGCCACACACCTCAACACCTCCAACCGCGCCACCTCATCACCATCTTCGACAACATTTGCGCAAGGTGCGGCGATTGCCGTTTGCCATTTGCCGTTTACCGTTTGCTTTGACACGTGTGGTCGGATTCGGGCTTGAGGTGGCTGGGAGATTGCCACAGGAAGTGAGTCTGGTTATGGGAGCATGGATATTTGTACTTATAAATGGGCCTGAGGTCGCAATGTAAGTTCGCTCTCTGTCTCTCTATACTTCTCTGTCTCTGACGCTGCTCTCTTTGTTTGAGCAGCGGTTGCTGGCTCCTGGAATGCATGAGTTGATGGCCCACCTCGTGGTTTGATTGAAAGATTGTCTTGCTTGTGGCAGGGGGGAGTAGAAGTATTCTATCAATGTGGTCGCCATATGATCTGTGAATATTTGAACAGCAATTGCCGTTGAATGATTCGAGTCTAGGTACATTGCAAATAGAAGTTGGCGTAGTTGCCAATTTACATAATGTTATACATTTGATACGCATATATCTCAGATTTCCCTGGATAATAACAAACACGAGCTGCTTTAAGTACGCGCTGAGAAATTCAGCACAATAATCTTCTCTGTTAATACCACTAGAGCAACTTTTGCACTCACAATCTTTAGTGTTGCAGCTGATAACATTTTGTTGGTGTAATTAGTTTACTGTAGCTCGTCCTTGCTTCACTCGCTCATTTTACATCCGGCAGCTGCTCGTGACATGCACCAAGAGCTGGTAATGAGAGCGTGTCGTGACACGAACCACGAATACTTTGTTACAGAATTAACTTTAGATACTCTAAAACGGGTTAGTAGCAAATAGAATACATAAAGAACATGCAATTAGTGATGGCTGCTAAATACTTGTGACTTTCCTTACACATTTGCCACACACATCTAAAAACCCATCTCTAATCTGGCCTAACCAATGGCTAATTAGCTGACACATGCCAGAGGCTCCATTATAGCACTGTCAGCGGCTGCTGGTGCCTCTCCGTATGAACAGCTGAGTTGCCATCATATCCACATCCATATCCACATCATCATCATGGGAGAGTCCCGAATCTAACATCCAACAGGCTGTTGCTGTTGAGTTGAGTTTCATGCAAATGAAACTTGGCTCTCTAACTACCAAAAATGGGCTCATTTTTCAAAATTTTATAGCTACTTAACAGAACATCAAACAATTTTCATTTTATTAACAGACACACACACACAGACAAGCTCATTACATTTACATATTTGAAGTATACATATATGCATTACTTGGGCTCCCGCCACGCGCTATTGTCTCTAACAGCTCAATTTATAGCTCGTTTCATATTTTGTGTTGTATCCACAAGATACATTTGTATCTCTATCCATAATAAGCCAACAAGTCATTGCGCTCGCTTCTTACTGAATGCCTCAATGGCTACAGACGTTGCCCAATATGTGATGGGTACGTACTCCAAAGGAAAATACTCACAGAAAATATTTTCGGGAGATATATTAAAATAATTGTGTGTTATGCTATGCATGAAGGAGCCAATACACATACGCTAATTGAATGTGAATGTGTGTGTGCGCGTGTGTGCCCACAGAGAAAACACACGATGTTCGAGTCCACACAAGAAATAAAACAAATAACAAAAAGGAAATATGGATTCATATGCATGTATTTTTATACACGACATGCCCCAAAGGGACTACAAAGCCAAAGTCAAGTCGAGTCAAGCCGAAGCTGATGCTGATGCCGATGATGCCACTGCTGCTAAAGCAGAAGTTAATGCTGATTCTGTTTCTGATCCCAAGTCTGAGGCTGAGCTGGATGCCCATGCTGATGTTTATGCCGATGCCGATGCTAATGCCGTTGCCGACGCTAAAGCGGCTTCAATAAATTATTGAACAAAGCAACGCATAAAATGAAAAACCCCCGCAAAGGTTATAAACATAACCAACAACTGAAAGCAGAGTACACTCGGATGTTCCTCCAGCTCGCAGGCGGGAGGCATTAGATCTCAAGTAAAACCGAACGACAAGCGCACCCAGCGGCCTTATTGAGGAATGTGCGGTTTAAAAATAAAAATGAAATACAACAAAAACCAATGACATCTTGGGACAGCCAACGGCGTTCAAGATGTGCGTTGTGCCACATGGGCGCCCTATGCTCAGCTCAGACAACAACAACAACAAGCACAACGACAACAGTGATGATGATGACTGCGACTCGGGCTAATTACCCTGCCTCTGAGGTGTTGGTGTCGCCGAGCTGTGGACAACAATCAACGCGCCACAAGGACACACAAAAACAGTGGGCAGGCAAACGGAGTTTATTTATGAGTGCAATGTCAATGGTCGAGACATTTGTTTGAATATAAATATCAACACATCATCGAAAGGCAGCCAATGAACGTTTCAAGTGCGCCGCATCGCGTTTCAAGACAAGGTTATCTAACAAATGCCTGGACTCAACTCATCTCAACTCAAGTCGCTGCCCTGCGGCTGCCACATTAATTTGTCAACATTGAGCTGCGATCAAATTGCAGGCCTGATCCTGAATCAGACAACTAACTATCCCGTTGTGTGTGTGGCGTGACCTGCAGCTCACCCTAGGGTCGAAGCGGAAGTTGAATATTTTGTTGTCCTTTTTATTTATTTTTTTCGTTCTCCGTCTCCATCTCCATCTCTGTCTTTGTTTTTGGTTTTTGATTTTGATTTTTGGCGACATTCTGACGAGGATGTGGCTTGGGCTGAGCACTTGAAAGGGATGTCGATGAGAGATTTACTGAGACAGTAGTAGTGTACCACCGACTCGTTGATGCGACAGTTTCATTAGAATTTTGTCTATTAGACAAGGTATTGTATTTCAGGGGCAATTATTGGTCATAATCCGATGAAACCTAAAGCAGACTCCCGATTAAATGTGAAATAAATATTATACTCACTGATGACAAGCAGAGTCCCTCACGATTCCCATTAGTGGGAATTACAAAGCCATCGCCATATTCTTCTCGATGGAAATCGAAAAGTTTGTTTCTCCAATTGCCTTAATTAAATCATAAACATCAAAAATGTATAAATACAAGGCGTGCTGAGAGCTGTCTCATATATGCTCAGCGAGAAATCTTGAGCCTAACGCGATTTGCTTTGTTTCCCCCTCCTCAATGAAAAGGAAATCTAAAGCTCGCTCTAATTCTAATTATATGCATACAGACTTAAGATTCTGTGTGTTACCACCACAGAAGACCCAAAAAGCACTCATCAACGCCTAGCCGCCAAAGTTTTTCACTTTGTAATCCCGCCGTTTGCCTCAAGACATTCCCATTTGCCTTACAGCAGTTGCTGTTGCTGTTGGTTGTTGTTGTTTTTTGGCTTTTATTTTTCTTTATATATATGTATGGAGGTACCTACATATACATACATATATATGTATGTATGTGTACGTATGTACATATATACGAAAAGCAGCTCGCGCTTTTCATCATCGTCATAATCTCAAGAGCAACATCAACAACTTGAAGTGATTTGTGTTTTTTCATCCGCCTCCGACGCCTAAGACTTACCTGTCCCACTCCGGCTCTTGCTTCTGCTCCTCTTTTGCTTCTGTGCCAGCTTCTGCTTGTATAGGTCCTTGCAGATCCCATTCCCATTCCCAGTCCCATTGCCATTCTCCTTCGCCTTCTCCATTTTGTAGCAGAAGAAGCCTTCTTTCTGCCTGACGCTCCTGGCTGTCCGCCTTTTTTACTTAATCACCTCACAAGGCGCTCGAGCACACAACACGGCTTTAATCTATTTTAATTAAAATTATAATTATTTAATATAGACCAAGAAAGAAGTTGCTCGGCATTGGAGATGCTGCGGAGATGTCAGGTGATACAGTGACTCGCCAAGGAAAAAGAGAAATCCAGTAGAAATATAAGATGAATAACTAACAAGGATGCGAATGGTAAACAAGATGCTTTTGAATTATTACTTGATGATGCGATGGATATAATCTATGTACAGTGTTATCAAATAAAGATCACAACAATCTCAAGGAATAAGTGAACGTCATCCTGTTGAATATTCTGCTCATTGATTCGTTTTACAGTGTGTGTGTGTGTGTGTGTATGTGTGTGCTACGCAATCACAATTCACATCACAGGGTACTGAGTTTCGGCGCTCGCCGTCCAATTTGTAGCACTTCTGGCAGCCACAGAGCCCAAAAGTAAAAATGCTAAACACTCGTCGTCGACAACGTTCCGCATACATTATAAAGTATCTGTAACTGGGCCGGAAGAATGGGTAGACGGTTAGATGTTTGGCAGAGAAGATGGGTTACAGTGAGGGATTGTGTTAAGGGTTGCCGACACAACTTGTGGAAACTTTCATAGCTCTGTGTGCAGCATTTTGCTGGCAAATCTGTGCAGGTTTTTGTCGCAATTTCCCAGTACATCATGTGTAGAATTCATTAAGGTGACTAAATACATTCAAGTGATTCAAGAGGTAGAGAGACAAAGAGAGAGGGACGGTGCGATAGGCAGGCAGTTTGGCAGTTTCTCCAGCTGCGTGTAATTTGTAGCAACTGTGGCAAGTAAAGCGACTACGAGATGATGCCAAAAAGAGAGAGACACTTCGATGTTGTTGTCGCTGCTGCTGCTGCATCGCAGATATTAATTTCTTTTCGCTGGTGGTAAAGGCAAAGTAACTTAAGCCTCAACTTGTAGCAGCTCGGCAATGAGATTGAGATACAGGCACCGCTAGCTACACTTGTGCCACGATTGAGCCGCCTCTGCTTCCTTAAAGACACTTTGGCAAAGGCAAAGCTCTTGTCGCTTCTGCTTCTGCTGCTGCGGCTGCTGTTGCTGCTGCTGCTCTTCTTGTTCGTGTTGCTGCCGTGCACATTAATTCGTGGGAATTAATTATTCTCAGGCCTGTGACGATTCCCAAGACACTCGCTCACTCATTCGTTCGTTGATACCCAGCACCGATGCCATTCCCATCCTCCGCTCCCCCAACACAGTCGCCTCGTCTCCATGTACAGCAGTCGGTTCGTCACATGGTTGTGTCTGCGGCAAGGCGCAAATTTTCGTATCACCTACTTGCCTCGCTCATAGCTCTGCGAGCTACAAATGTATTTGCAGCTGTATATACGTGTGTATTTCAACGTAAATAAAGACTGGCAAATTTGTATACTTGTAGCTGCTGCCGTTTTTCTCCATCTTTTTGATTCAATGTCTCGCTGTTGACGCAGAGATTTAGACGAAGATGTAGGCGAACAGAGACAGAGACGCAGACACCGACGTCGAGCTAAGCGGCACAATTACAACAGTGGCTGCAAATCGCTTCATCTTTTTTTATGGTTGCACTGCAATGGCCATTTTGGGACGATCTTATGGATGGCCAGGCGCTCTTTGCGCCGAGCTCATAACAAATCATTTGGCTTGTTGAAATGGATGAGCCCCGTTTTTGATGCTGCCATATACCACCACTATCCAGCCACCTGACTTCACAGCAACCTCATTAGATGTGATAAAAGATCAGAGGTGGTCCACTACTGAAATTGCAGTGTTTCAACCCATTGGCTATTAATAAATTGTAGCTGCAACTAATGCATTTTATTTATTACAACTGATTTGCCATGTCGTATATTTGCATGTTCACAGATGTATATGTTTATTTAAACGTAATGCGAAGGTTACAAATACAAATAAAATTAAAACAGGCTTGGACGCATATGTTTATTAATCAAACGCTTTGAATTATTACAGGATAATGTCATTCAAATAGCCAAATACCAATAATAAATGCACTAATTTAAATCAAATATTTATTATCCTTTATAATTAAAAGTTCGACATATTTTGTCAATATTTGGACAATGCGTGCAAGATAAAACAAAGCAAAAAGACATGCTCCAAACTATTTTATATAAATAATTAAATTGCCAATAAATGTACGTAATTACTAAGCTATTTTAGGCCGTTGTTGACCCCACAAATTGTGCATTAAAACACAACTAATTGTCAGCGTTGAATGCCAAATGCAAAATCTGAATATTAATTTATCATTGTGTAGCGCACCTTAGCTGTCGACCAGACTGAACCGATGATGTTCACCCCTTTTGCCTTACATTCTTATGTTATGTACATATGCGCAAGTTGTTGTTGGTCTTCCTGTGCCCACTTTAGCATAAGGTCTCATGGTTTTTTTCAGTTTTTCTTTTTTTTTTGCCTTCTTGAGGCACTCGGCATTGCATTATTTATGTATATACAGACCAGTTGTCTAGAATTTTTGTTTATAATTTTTTGTAGCAGCTTGTAACAAATATATTTTTGCTTTTTCATTATTTCTATGCCAAGCTATGTTCAGGCTATTAAGCTGATGATTTTAATGAGTGAATAATGTGTGTTCGCCCCCTAGGGCATTAATGAAACAACAGCGACAGCAGCAGCAGCAACCGTTTTTCTGCTTTAATTTTTTAATAACTTTAAAGCAGCGAACTTGCCACTCGAAATGGGGGCCACATGTTACCCCTGACAACAACGACAAATTCCCAACTCACAAAATGGATTCATCTGCAATTGCGAGTGCGCCTGCGACTGCGACTCCGATCCCAAATGCGACAACTCCAGCAAACAAGCATCGACTTCACTTAAAGGTCAGAGGCAGCCAACGCACTCCAGAGGCGTCTCGATGTGCTGTTTGTTTGTTTGCGTTGTTTGTTTTGTTCGCTTGTCGACATGTGTCTGGAGTTGCCCCCCGAGGTCCCGAAGCGAGTGGCGCATTAAATTTGTCATTAGGTTTTGTGGCGCATCTAGAAAATTACATAACTGCCGCAGACACGCATCAACTTTTTAAATATTTAAGCGTTCTAATTGTCCAAAGACAAAATTCTCCTAGCCGTTGGCCACTTGAAGCCCAGCCGAAGCCCCCCAAAAACCATTCTCTGAATACGATGGGAAAATTTCCTTCGTTGACATAGATAATTATGCTGATTACGATTGTGTCACAGATTATGTACACACAGACTGACAAATATCAGGAGCGAGCGGAGCGAAGCGGAGGCAGGAGGGGAGATGGATGAAGAAGCTTTTGTAGTGCTGCATTTTCGGGAGTGTCAACTGTAATGAGCCCTTGACTTGACTTTTCATTGCTCTGCAGGCTGACAGAACACATTTCAAGTACTCGGCTTTCGGCTTGAACATTTTTTTAAATATCATTCTATCTGTTATTCTCACCCACTCTTTTTCCGTCTTACTCTCTCTCTATCTCTCTCTCTCTCTCTCTCTCTCTCTCTCTCTCTCTCTCTCTCTCTCTTTCGCTCTCTCGCTCTCTGTCTTATACACGCGCGCTCGTTTTCACTGGTTTGCCACTGCATTTTGCTCTAAGCTGTGACATTTTTTATGGCCTGTGGTGATGTTTTGACCTACTAATTTAATTATGCTAAATGGCGTGGCAGTTGATTGCCAAAGCATGCGGGCATTGCAGGCGCCACTATCACATCAACTCCTCGCTATCTCGCTGTCTCTCTCTCTAGCCCCCCACCTCTTTTTGGCTCTCTCTTGAAATGTGAGTGGAAGGAAGCTGTGAGAAAAAGCTCGAGTTGCGCCTCAAGTGCCGCAAATGAAAGAAATTATATTTATTGCTCAGACTTAGGCCTATGAAATACTCGAATAATGCACAGTAGAAGTGCCCAAAAGTTGGGAGACGCTTTTGAATGGGATTCTTCCTCTTTTCGGGGGCTTTCTGAGTATAATTAAGAGCTTTATGCAATTTCTGATTATGTATGAACAACCAGCCTTTGCTTGGCTTTTTCTTTAGCCAGCCACAGTTGTTTCCATTATAAATCCGCTTTCATTTCTTCGTTATTCATCTTAGACAAAATCCTCTTAGTCTTCAATCAGACTAGACTCAAAGTTGAAGCGTATTTCAGTGTTCGTCTCCAACTTTATCTCGTTGGCAGATTCATCTTCGGTTAGATTTCGCACCCCGACCACAAAAAATTCCTCAGGTACTTGCTGCACCCTGCTGTGTTCGGTTGCTGGCCAAAAGGAAGTAATCCATTCTGCGGGCAGTTTTTAATATCACTTTCAGCGACAACTTCCTGCGCGCCGGTCGCATCATCAAAAACTGTTGGCACTTTGCATACAAATGTGGTCCGCGCAAAACCTTATCGCAACATTTTAATAACTGCCGGCAACAGTAGCCAACTCGGTGGCTGCCGACTGTTTTTCTGTCTCTGTCTCTGTCTCTCTCTCTCTCTCTCTCTCTCTCTCTCTTTCTAGCTATGTCTGTTTTGTCTCTCTGTGGCAGCTTTCATTAATTACCATGAAAAGCAAGTTTTTTCTTTAATGCCGCTGCACTTTTCCTGCCAGTCAGAGTAGTCAAGCAGTCAGGCAGTCAACTGTGTTCGTACCTAGTCTATATATAAGTATTTTCTGCAAAACTGGCCAGCACGTCAACAGGTTAGTGGCCCTAACTGGGCAGGGCTCCAGGCTCTGACTGTGATTCTTTCTGACTCTGATGCTGGTTGCTGCCTCAGTTGAAGCTGGCTTTTATCTAGCGTCAACGTCACGCAACATGCGCGTAATTTTATGAATGAAGTGCTCGCTGCCGGCCAGGATTCGACTCGTATTCATACTGGCAACTGGTCAGGCAAGCTCTTAATTGCACTCGCACCTATTTTTTACAGCAGCAACAGCAACACAAAACAGGCAAACTGGCAGCAGGCAGCAGGCAACGAGCAAACGGGCAACAGTTTGTCAGCCAGGTTAACAAATTGCGTTAAAGCGTTGCAGCAATCGCAAACTGGTTTTCTGGACATCTGTGCCTCATTCTGGCGCACTTGTTGCATCAGCAGCAGAAACAGCAAGCAGCAAGCAGCAAACAACATCATCATCATCATCAGCTAAAGAACAGGCATCATCAGAGAAAAAGCGAACGCAGCCTTTTCACTTGCTGACTGCGACGCGCTTATTAAATATGATTATGCGTTCGATTGCAGGCAGGCTGCCCAGCCAGCAACACAGCATCCAGCGAGCATGCTGGCCGAAAGGCAGGCAGGCAGGCAACTTTCAGTTTGGGGCTGGCAACTAGGGACTGGCTACAATCACAGGAAGTGGAGCCCCACCAGGCGTCGTCACATTTGCCAGGGCAATGCTTAGAACCTGGAGCCTCACTTCCACCCGCCTTTTTCTGGACGCAGAAACGAGCAGAATTTTATCCAACCTCTGCCTGCACTTGTGACTCCCTCCTGAAACTGCCCCCACTGGGGGCGGGCAACGGCTGCCGCCAACTGCTGCCCACTTTTAATGAAGTTTTCCGTTTCGTGCCGCCGTTTGCTGCTTCACGGCATCCTCTCGGAGGTGGCTTTTAATTTACCCTAAAACAATTCCATAAATTTGCCATACTCTTAAATGGTTTATAATTTCATCATATTAAATGCATACATTTCACTATCGAACAATTATCATGACGCTTTATGGATTCAACGGTAAGAAAAAAAAAACAGAAAACTGCAAAATGGAGAAAACCAAATTATGGAGTTCTTGAAAAACTAACTTGGCCTTTTTTTCAATCTTTTGCATAATAATATTAAATAGATAGAGCATGTGGGATACGACTTTTAGCAATATCCTCTCAATATGCTCGGTTATTGTTTTTGTTGTTACTGGCTCGTGTAAAGTCGAGCAAAATAAAAATCCATTGCCCGTTTCAAATGTTTTAATTAAAATTTAATGAATTCACTGTATTTAATTATGCATTGTTTCTGTTTTGTCGTTTTGTGCGCACTCAAAGTATGCTGAAAATTAATTTTAATTGTTTTGCCAGTTATTGTTGTCTGCCTCTGCTGCTGCTGCTGCTTCTCAGTGCAACGAGTGGCAATCGAAACGATTATATTCGTATTTTCAAAGACTGTGCTGAGCCTTGCAAGAGAATTGGCAGACAACATTATAGTAATTAAAATAGCATTTATTGCATTTTATTTGATAACAAAAACGTACATTCAAACCGTTTCTATAACTTCGTATCTGTGACATTGCAATTTTAATTAACTGACATTTTACGCAGTCGGCTCATAAACAAATACTCAATTTAATAAATAACGACGACATAACGAATATTTGTACGCGTTGCAAAAAATAATCATCAAACTATATATTGTCCAAACAGCAATGATATTTTATTAAATTTATTAATATTTCAAATAGAGGCTATGTCGAGCTACAATCAATTAAAATATGCAAATCAAAATATTGCTCCTGTTGTAAAACATTGATGGATTATATATATGATTATTGTGATGATTTGTAGCCCCCCACCGGAGTGGTGAATATGGTACATAGCTGTTCTCCGGGGTCAGTGAAAGCTTGAGGGCCCCAGCTAACCCGAGTACAATAAGCTTGGGTGATCCGCTAATGTTGCGACCATAAATTAAGAAATAAATATTATTAAATGCGCTATTAATTAAGCGGAGCAGCGACGCTATTAATTAATACAATTTCTAAACAAAAGCCGACGCAGTCGCCGTTAAGTCTGGTCCCCCAAAAACAATTAGGCGGAATTTAAGGTGTAAGTTGGCACGCCCCCTTAATAGAGCCCAGAGCCAAACAGCCAGATGAAATTGTGGCCTGAGAAAATGATGAACAAAAATCCGAGCGCTGATTGATGGCAATAGACAAATTTGGGTACCGCCGCAAAGCCATGTGGCATAATGAAGCAGGTGTTGGGTGCTGAATGTTGACGGTTGGGTGTGTGTGTGTGTAGGTGAGTTGTGCCCAAAGAAGGACCCCAAGAAAAATATGTAAATGGCTTTTTTTAAGGTTTAAAGATTTGTAAGTTATTTATTCAAATACTTTTGTATGATGTTACAAAAATTTGTTGTGAATGATTTTTGTATGTGTTTTTTTTTATGTCTTTGATTTTAGAAATATGTTTTAAATATTAATTATATATTAAAGTTTGATTTTATACACATGCTTCTCAGATTTTAATGCAAAGATCCCAAGTCTAACTTTAATTAACATTCCGTTTCATTCGTGAATTTCTGTGTTCTCTAGCATAATTTTTGGCGCTTACGCATGTTTTATCATGTATATAATTTATTGTCATGCATGATAAAAACTTAATCAATTCTGGTGTCGTTTTCTTGTAAATATGTACGTATATCATATATCTATGTATGTATATGGTATGCATGTACTTAAAGTATTAACTTTATGAGCTCTTAAGTCTAACAAAAATCACGCTTACAATTAGTTTATAATTGATGTTTTGTGTTTATGAAGATTTCTCTTTTATTTTATTTATTTGCTTTTTTGGCTAATTTGTTTTCGAATCGTTTGTATCGTTGAAAATCGTTACGCTTGTCGGGCCGATTTCATTCTATATGTATAATTGTGTTGGTATTTAGATATATGCTGATATTGGTATGTCTAGAGCTTAAACTTGAACAACTGCTAATGAGAATGAGTCACGACTCGACAGACTCGTTAATATATTTATGCTAAACGCTAAAAATCGTAATTGCTACTACTTAATATCGAGAAAAATGCCTACAAATTAATATTTGAGTGTTTTCTTTTTGTTGTTTTTGTTGTTTTTTTTCAATGTTTTTTTTGTGTTTTGTTTGTTGTAGTTTCTTCTACGAATGCTGCTGTGTATATTGTGTTTAAGTTGTAAGTATATAATTGTATTGGTTTCTTGGTGATGAGAGGGGCAAGCATTTGTAGAGTGGGTTGCGTACCTGCCCCAAAGCCTAATCCATTGGCATCCAGACCAGACCGCCAGCATCGATTCCATTGATTGATGTGGATTCATCATCATTTGAGGTGCGTGCAGATGCTGAGCTATCGTGATGCGAGTCGAGTCGAGTTGGAATGGAGTTGGATTGGATTGGAGAGCCCTGGATACAGGTACTTATCACAGCCTTCGAGCGCCGCATGCAAATGTCTTTTCTCAAAAAACATTCAACATGTTTCCTCCATTTGCGCTCCATAATAATCAACGTCATTTAGTAATAATTATAAACAGAAAACAAAACATACGAAACTTGCAACAGCAGCAGTAACAACAACAACAACAACAACGACGACGACTGCTGAGTCGCACAAAGCCAAAACATATGAAATCGACTCAATTTCAATTTCTATATCTAGCTGTTCAAGTGGGTGTTATCGATGTTGTTGTTGTTTGTTGTCTTTGTTGCCGTTGTTGTTGTGGTTGTTGACTGTTCTCTGATGTGTGTGTTCATGTGTGTGTGTGTGTTATGTGTGTGTGTGTGTGTGTGCATGTCAATCAGTCTACCTGCGTTTGGCAGGTGTTTGTTGGTTGTCATTCGTCTTTGACGCGCTGCACGGCTTAGTATGTCTATAGGATCCATTAAGGTGAGAAAAGAAAAAGAGATAGAAAAAGATGGGCATTAAATTTAATAAACCATTATCAGTATAAGAGCTTAACGAGGGTCGCTCACCAGTGTGTGGAAAGACTAACGAAATTAAATTATTGCATTAACAACGTATTAGCATTGATTGCTTGCCCTGTTTTATGCATGGCAAATAACTACATTAATTTGGAATGTTTGGAATATTCGAAGTTAGAAAATCATTATAAAAATAAGCATTTAGATTAAATATTCTTGACTATTTGTGACCATTGGAATGATTTTCCTCTTGTTTTCACATGATCAAAATCCACAACAATCAGAGCTTTCGTTCAAAGGTGATTTAGATGAAAGTGTTGCGCTTACCACTGGTGGATAGGACATGTACTTGTCGCTCATATTGAAGTAGGAGCCATCGGCGGGCGGCGCTGGCGAAGGCGATGAGATGTAGCTGCCCTTGATGACCAGCGATGAGGCGGGCGAGGGCGACGGTATGTACAGGCCATTGGAGATCAGCATGTGATCGTCCTTGGCGCGCATAGGCATGCCCTCGATCAATCCCGTGGCGCTGTTGCGCTGACTGTGTCGCTTCGGATTGGGCAGAGTGCGAGTAAAGTCCGGATTGCACATCGGGTAGGGCGGTGTGCACATGGAGCTCTCCTGGTACTTGGGCGGATAGGCCGTCGACTGTATGATATCCACGTTCTCCACGAGGTACGTGGAAGCGGCCGCCTTCTTCTGCACGTCCGCCTGCAATGCAGTGATGGGCAGCTGGTTACAATTTGGCAAGTCAGTGAATTTGTCAAGCTAAATAAAAGTATTGATTGCAGGTAATTACCTTGTAGACTGACTGATTGTCGTCCTTGGAGTAGGCGTCGTCGTTGCTGGGCTCTGTCTCGCCCTGGGATTTGTTCTGGCGCCGAATGACGAACCAGGCCACAAGTGCCGCATTCAGCACCAGCAGCACCATCGCAGCCGACGTAATGCCGATGATCATCACATTCGGCAACTCATCCTTCTCCGTGTACTCCGCCGAATGCGGCTGAGAGCCCTTGCTCAAGATCAGCTTGATGTCCGGCACGAATTTGCTGGCGCCTGCCTCGTTGTGCGCCATCACCGAGAAGTAGTAGGTGCCGCCGGGCTTCAGGCTCTCCAGCGTGCTATTCTGCTGTCCCACCTTGGCGTCCACATACTTGTACTTCTCCTCGCCCTGCTGTTTGTAGCGTATGCGGTAGTAGACCTGCATGCCGCCGTCGAAGCCGGCAGTCCACAACAGTTCCACGCTCGTATCGCTGACATTGCCCACGCGCAGCTGCAACGGTGCATCCGGTCGCGACGGCTTGCTGAACTCCAGCGTGGTGCTCGCCTGACCCATCGAGTTGCGCACCACGCACTCGTACTGTCCGTAATCATCGGCCGAGGTACTCTCCATGAGCAGCGCGGACTCAAAGTGTAGGGCGTCCGCCTGGCGATCAACGCTGGTGAACTTGTTGCGTCGCTGCATCTTCAGATCCTTGCCGTGGCGACGCCAAATGAAACTGGGCTGCGGCGAGGCCAGTGCGCGACAAACGAGCTGAGCTCGCACTCCCAGCCGGGCGGCATAGCGTGTGTAGCTCGGGGAATGATCGATTTCGGGGGCGGCTGCAGCCGTAGGAAACGAGGAGCATTAGCTGTTATGTACCTAAGCTGAAACTATACGAGTACTTACTTTGGACCACGAGCAGCACTTGTTGCGTGGCTGTGGCACCTCGTTGATTATCCACGGTGCACGTGAAGTTGCCAATGTCGTCGCGCTGCACGTTCTCGATGTGCAGGAAGGCTGTGTTGTTGTCGAAGCTAGAGGTTGTGCGCATGGCAAAGTCGTAGCCAGGACGGGACCAGCGCACATGGGCGGCCTCCAGGGGTCGCGCTTGCACATGACACGCGAGCACAGCCTGCTCGCCATTGACGAAGCTCTGGCCCTCGGTCACAGAGGTGATGATGGGTGCATCTGATCCAAGGATTCAAATTGAGCATATGGCATATGGCATATGGAATTGCGGGTTTAGAGCGAGAGCTACTTACATTCAACGACCACCTGAATCTCCAGCATGGCAGTGCCCTGAGTATTAAGTGCCTCGCACACATAGATGCCCGCGTCGTTGCGACTGAGCCGACTGATGTTGAGACGCGGCCCGTCAGAGATCAGGCGCTGACCACTCAGCGCATTGCTGCTGATCGGGAGACCATCCTTGGTCCAGGTGTAGCTAATGGACATGGGATTGCCGCTGGCGTGCAACTCCACTTGCAGCGGAGCACCCTCAACACCCACAAAGCTGGTGATCTGCGCCGCATCGAACTTGGGCGGAACTATGTGAAGGCAGAAAGCAGGAAGCGGCTGCTTAGAGAAGGAACAAGTTTGAGTGATCTGAGCTCACTTACAGAGTATGTCCAGGCTGATGGTCTCGTGCACGCTACGCTGCAGCACTTCGTTGTGGCTCTGGCAGGTGTAGATGGAACCGTCGAGGTCCTGTGTAATATTCACATGCATTTCCAGCGTGGACACCGAGCCGCCCCAGAGGCCCGGGCGATTAGCCAGATTGAGGCCCTCCACTGGTATGCCGTCCTTCCACCAGCTGATCTTGGCCGGCGGATTGCTCGAGCTCGAGTCGCAGATGAGCTTGGCGCGTATTCCGGGCACCAGATTCTTGGGCGCCACGCTGATCTTGACAGTCTCGGGTGGAACTGCGTCAAACGTCAGACACGTTTGGTAAGGACATATTTGGAAGGAAATTCAAGAGGCAACTACTTACAGTGCACGCCCAGGGTTTTGGTGGCGAAGAGTGGAATCTCGATGGCCGCATTCTGCACCTCGCACTTGTAGATCGCATTGTTGTCAGAGGCATTCACCAGTAGCGACAGCTCCGAGCTGATCTTGCTGTCTGTCACCTTGGAGGCGGCATTCACACGCTTGTCATTCTTGTACCACAGCAAACTAGGTGGCGGATTGCCGCCAGCCGAGCTACATTGCAGTTTCAGTATGGAGCCCGAGATGAGTATGTCGCCATTGTTGTAGCCAGTGAGCAGGGGAGGCGAGGGGGGATCTGGGGCGACAATCGATTGTAGCAAACGGCAGGAGCAATTAAAGATCTCTCAACTTACACAACACATTAACAGTGTGGGAGCCGACGACGTTCTGCGAGAGCTCAGCGTTGAGCGCGTGGCAGACAATGATGAAGGTGCGGCTCTGCGAGTCGATGTTCAGCGTAATATTGGAGCTGCTCACCCAGCCGCCGTCGGCGCTGCTCGTGGTCTTGAAGGTGCCGTTGCTCAGCGGCCGGCCGTTCATTGACCAGTTGATGCGAGCTGGTGGATTTGATGGAGCCGTCACACAACTCAGCTGCACCGCATCGCCCACTTTGGCCTGCGTGGCGCCGCTCAAGAACACATCCTTGGGGGCATCTAAATGCGGGAGATGGTTACAAATGGGGCCGCCAAAGATTTACCCAGATACACTTACAGAGCACGGTCAGATTGAGTTCCGCACGCAGCGGCGTAGTGGACAGCAGATTCTTGGCCTCGCACACCAGATTGGCGCCATTGTCCGAGGCGTTCGCCGTGAGCTTGTACACATTCTCCGAGAGACGTCCCGAGGTGCGTTGCGCCGAGTTGAGCGCCTCGCCGTTGCGATACCAAACCAGTTGCGCGGGCGGGTTGCCGCCACGACTGCGGCAGGCGATCTGCAGCTGCTGGCCGCGACGCAGAGTCTCGCCCTGGCTGTAACCCTCGAAGAATGGCGGACCGGGCGGGTCTAAGTGGGGCAAAAAGTGAGTCAAAGTACACGGGGAAAGGCATTTCGCGGGTTCACTTACAGAGCACAGACAGCTGGACCTGAGCGCGCATCGGCACATCTGGGGGAAGCGCCTTGTGGCGCGCCTGGCAGGAGTACTCCTTGTAGTCGTCGTCGGAGCGCGGCTGCAACTGCAGCGTGGAGCTGGTGCGGAAGCGTTTGGCTGCCGTTTGATTCACCGACACAATGGGCACTGAGCACAGCAGAACAGCAGAAGTCAGCAAGGGCATCGAATGCAAACGGAAAATGAGGGATTGGACTCTACTTACCCAACGATAGTGGTGTCTCCCCCTGATACCAGACAATCTCTGCAGCCGGATTCGCGTTCTCCGTGATGCACTGGAGCGTTAGGTTCTGATGCTCGATGACCTCGACCTTGGCGTTGCGTGAGTAGCCGTCGATATAGATGCTGCTGGGTGCGGCCACAATGCTCAGCTTGGCATTGGCGCGTATAGCGGGATTGCCAGCCGCAGGACCCACTTGGCATTGGTATTCGGCGTCATCCTCGAGCGTGGCGTTCTTGATTTGCAGATTGTAGGTCCCGTGGGCGGCGTCGACGAGCACAGAGTAGCGCGGATAGCCGGGTATAACCGCCGAGAATCCTAGCGCAAACCCATCCTTGGTCCACTGCACCTTGCCGGCCCGCGAGGAGACCTCGCAGCGTAAGAGCGTATCGGTGCCCTCGAGTATTTGCAGATCGTGCGGCGTCACCCGGAACTTCTGCACACCGGCCGGAAGGGCGGCGGGGGTGGCTACCTGGGCACTGCAGTCATCGTTGCCAGCTGGAAAAGAGAGAGAGACAGAGAGACAGCGGATTCGCATATTGTTAATCGGCACGTTCGACAATTGCGCACGTAGTTGGCAACTGCAGCATGGGCGACTTGAATTGCCAACGTCAACGTCGAGTCGGCAATCGACAAATCGACAAATGGTCGCTTCGACCTGTCACAGCATCTCCGTCGCCGTCGCAGTCACCGCCGCAGTCGCATTCGCAGTTACATTTACCTACTTTTCGCAGCCCACACATATAAAACACACATTACTTAAGCGTAAGACCCAATGACGCAGCTCAGTCACATCTCACTAATTTGGAGCAACTTTTATTTTATTCTCTCTCCTCTCCGCTCGTCGATTCGTTTTGTTTCTTTTCTTTTATTCCTCACACACACAAACACAAATGGCTCCCATGTGTCAGGGCTTTGCTCTGCTCTCAGGTTGTCATTGAGACATGGACATGTCTCTGTCTATCTCTCTCTCTTCCCCCCGACCTACCGTTACGTCGTTGTCTGCTCGCTGCCAGTCGGTGTGCCGCTGTTTCTACCCACACCTAACTATGAACGAAGTACGTCTACAGCTTGCGGCTCATTAGCATTAAAATGTCTTAAAGAAAAGACCGGGCCACGTTCGATACCAAATTGAACCGACTATTTAGTTGATACAACACAAATGCGTGTGTGTGTCTGTGTGAGTTTTTGTCGTCTACCTAATCAGCATTAAAGCAATCTACATAGATAATATAAAAGCACGCACACTGTGGCCAGTGCAACAAAAACTAAACAACTAAGGGCAAATTAAATTGTATTGCTTCGAGGACGGTTGTTGTGATTTAAAGATTTTATTGCCAAGTGATTTTCTTTTGAGTGCCCATTCCTCTAGTTACAGTTATTACATTTGCAATCGATAATTCGATTAAATTGAAATGTGTAGTCAATTCGACCAATAGAATTAATTCATTGATTCATCTGTTTGCTTCAACATATTCAAAATTAATCACTTGAAAATCGAATGGCACAAAGTGATTTAACTCGCTGCGTTGCCCGTCGATATGTCAAAAAACAATACGCTTTAGTATTTTGCCATTTGCCAATTAATTATCATTTATTATTGAACAAAACAACACAAATTTCCCATACATGATTGGCAATCAAAACAAGTTCAATTTGTTTCAGCCAATGCAATTAAGCCAAAGCAGAGCCAGCAGCATTTTTGAGCCTTTGAGAAATGAAACTGGTTTCCTGCGCTCAGCACACACTATCAAATCGAATGTGTGCCACTGTGCGAGGCAAACATCCGAACGCTGCGCTGCGTGAGACGTGCCTACAAATGGCTCAACAAATAAACGTCGCTGTCGTGGACTTCATCAGTGGATTAATTGATTATTTGTCGTCCAGCAGATGGAGCGGGGCTACCACGGTCTTCAAATAAGTCCGATTTCCGTTTGTCTTGGCCACGAATCCGGACGACACACAGCAAATATTTAAATAAGAGTGTTCATGGATAGATAGAGTATGATTTAGTTGGAACGGAATCGCAGTGACCACCTGCAGTTGGAATTAGTCACTTGGTGTTTTGTCCAGGGTGCTTCGATTTGCATGTGGCTGTGAAACTGGGCTGTGCTGCATTACTTGGCCCAAAGTTCAAGTAATTAAGCCCAGAGACCAAGAGACAATTGACCAAACTGCGCAGCCAGAACATTTCCTGCGGCAATTAACCAACAACAACCAACAACGACAACAACACCAGCAGGCAACAAAAACTGCAGAAGTTGACAGGTTTTGCGACGACGACAATGACAACAAAAACAGAGGCCAAGCCCATGCGACGTCTCCGGTTGGCTACAACTCATTTAGTGTCATTACGAGGTGACTCTGATGCCCTTCTGTCGCTCACCGCGGAGCTCGGTCTTCGCATTTACATACACACCCATGGACGAGTATGTGGAACGAGTACAAGACAATAAGCAGTGGGTAATTGTCACACACACACACACTGTCAGATAGACAGACAGACATATGCATGGCCTGCAGGATGGCCAACAAAGAAATCCTTGAAGTGTGACAGTAGGAAGCACCGGCAGTACACTCAGCACACACTCAGCAAAAACTTGGCAGCCAGAGACGGAGACGATGACACAGGAGGGAGGGAGGGTTTGGTCTCAAAAAAAAAAAAAAGGGAAAACACACAGGCTGTAAAGTGCAAAGTAAATGAAAGACGAACTAAAGGCGGGTAAAGTAAACCGGTTTCCCATTTCATTCATGCCTTCTGTGGCCAGTGACCAGTGCCCAGTGGTCAAGCGAACGCAAGGAGTTAAGCTGGCAGTCCGTCTGTCTTCCCATCTGCTCGCCTGCCTGCTCCCTAGTAATTGTCAACTGGGCCCACAAATTGTACGCAAACTAAACTAACAGTTTAACCGCAAAACCGTTCCAAGCAGTCGTTGCTGATGTTGATGATGATGCCGTTTGGATATGGCTGATGGATGTGGATGTCGATGCCGATCCTGTGACTCGGCCACAAGTTAAGTGCGTGTACTCTATACAATACACACACACGCACACACACACACACACTAACATTTACACACACGCTCAAGGCAAAAGCTTGCTAATAGTTTTGAGCATGGCCTGTGGACTACGTGTGGCAATAGCAAGCGATGCGCAACGCCGGATGTCGCACTAATGGTCAACGCAAAAGACGCCAAACCCTCCGCACGTATTTGCTGCACTCTCCGCCACTGTGGCACTCTGGTGTCTTTTGTAAGTTAAACTATCTACAAGTCATTAACTCATACAAAGCCTGCGACTGTCGCACAGCATGCCTACTACAGCGTGTGCAACAGAGAGGGCGCCACATTGTTGTAGCTGTTGCTGCTGCTGCTGCTGCTGCGGAGTTGCGAGACAATGCACAGTTAAGTGGCCTGAACCTGAACCTAGATCTGGACTCTGCTATACTCAACACTCAACACTCAACACTCTGGCTCTGGACCAAACGCACATTTCGCTTTATTCCTTTCGTATTCTCCTTTTTCTCTCTCTTGCCTGATGTTGTTCTTAATATTTTCCTTTTCTACCCCACTGCTGTTGCTGGTGTCTTATCAAGACCAGTTTCCAGTTTGTGCTGCTGGTTTTCTGTTTTCTGTATTCTGTAGTCTTTAGTCTGTGTTCTGCTGCTCTCTGTTCTCGGTTTGCTCTGTTTGCCTGCAACTTCAACGCGTTAATGGAAAATATTGTGGCATATCACAGGAAATCCGGTGAGTTTTTTCTCTCTCGCACTCCTTTTTCCGGCAGGACACTTAGCGTGCACACAGCAACACAAACAAGAACACAAGCCACCAACATCAGCACGCACTCGAATGACTTTGACAAAATTAACGGTCACATAAATCTCTCGTATAGAGCTCTAGGCGCTCTTTGTGGCTTTGCGTTATAAATTTAATTAAATTTTCTTCCTTTTTTTTTTTGGTTTTTGCTGAAGTTGTTGTTAGCTTTTTTGGCTTTGTTGACTGCGCTGCCGGTGCCGCAACGAGTTTTGTTAATTTAAAAAATGTATTTTATTATATTGATTAAAGCGGATTTGGCGTCAAATTTGTTGTCAGCTATGTTAAGCGCCCACAAAGTGTTTGGAATTGTTTTAAATGGCGCAACGAATAGGATTTTCATGGGGTAGCCATGACAATTATTTTCCACATGTGGCGCACAGCTCAAAATAGCAGCTCCATTGCCCCCATTGCCCCCGTCGTCGCATCGCCAACCCCAAGCGGATATGTGAAAAAGGCTTATAATTTGAAAACCAGCTAAGTAAATGGTGTGCACTCAACTGATGGTGCGCGTCGCCTCTCGACTTTGCGGCTGAGCCGCTTTGGTCCAGAGGCTTTTAAGATCATTGCTCTAAGCGGTTCTCAATTTGGCTTAAGCAGCAAGAGTTTAAGCAATTTTATTTATGGAATACGGTAATTGCTGCATGGCTGTCAAATGCGGACAAATAGATGCTCAGATTTCGCAGCATGTCGTCAAGTTTGGCATTGTCTGCAAATAATAAATCGCAAACCCGCATCTATCAATTTTATAGGACTCCCTTGCAAAACTTCTTCTGAGCTAACTAAACCGAGAAAGTCTAAACTAAATTTAAAAAGGAGTGAGACTTTAAATGAAATTCTGAGGTGAATTTATGACTGTAATGAGTCCATTTATTACGAAATGCATTTTATGCCAGCAAATTTAATTAACGCATTTAATTTACATGTGCAAATTAATATTATTTAATTCAGCTCACTGTACAATTGGCAGCCTTTTGGGCTTCCTTTTCATATTTTGTCAATAAAATAAATAAAGAAAATTGTTCAGTATCTTTTATCCCGGCTTTATTCAGTTATTCTCCTTTATTGTTTGCGCTCTTGGCTATCTTTATTGCGTGGCCCAGCCTCAGTCCTTCAGCAGTGTCTCACGGGCCGAGCATTTAATGTTCGCCTTGGGCACGCTTAATAAATTCACAATAAAACGCATTTGACTCACGCGATTCGCACAGCCCACAATAGCGACCTCCTCACTCTCCTTCTTTCTCTCTCTCTCTCTCTCTCTCTCTCTGACTCGTTCTCTCTCTCTGTCTCTCTATATATAGGAGTATTCGAGTTTCTGGCTAAATTTCACACAAATTGCCGCATTACCAAGTCTGTCTGTTCGCTCGGTTTTGTGTGTGTGTGTGTGCTCAGTTGTGAGTGTGTGTGTGTGTGTTTTGTTGTTGAGCTCTCTGCACTGATTGAATTATAAAATTTGCAGCTGAACAAATGTGACCAGCCATATCAAATGGTTATACATACAACACCAGCTCCCTCCCCTGTCAGCCTCTCTGGTAGCCCCGTTAAACTAATCAACTAATTTGCTATGAACTTTGCGGTCTGCACAAATTAGAGCGCCATTGCCTGGGACAGGCCGCTGCTGAGACCGAGACAGAGACAGAGACGGGGACGCGACAGCGACGGAGACGGTGATTAAGTGAGTGGGCAGGGGGGGGTCAAGCAACCCGGCCAGGCAGCCAGCCATAGCATTAACATTAATTATTTTCTGCTTCATGAGCATTTTAGATGAACATGAACGAGACTCCGGCGATGAAGATGTGCGCCCAGTTGCTGGACAGAATGGCTTTCATCTTAAATTAATTAATAAAAATTATTGCCCCTTTTGAACCCTCTGGGCTGTCAACTACTTTTTCAAATATGCATCGAAATATTTCTCATTTTATTGTCATCTTGTGTCCGATTTTTTGCTCTTGTTGTTGCTTTTTTGTGTTTTTTCTGTCCGACCGCAACCGAAAAAATTGTTTTTGAAAATTGAAAGTATTTTGCGGCCAGCGCATGCGGGCAAGGCAATTAGCTAAATTAAGGCTGGAATTTACCGAAAAACATATATTCAAGTCATAAAATTAAATGAAAATATTTAGTCAATAACTTTAAATACGATCGAAAATATTAAAATGTAAGCAACAAAAATTTATAAACATTTACCAAATATGCCAAATTGAGCACATAAACCACAGAATAGCAACTAACTAACCCCAAAAAGGAGTAAAAATTGCTGAAAGCCGAAAAATAGCTGCAGCATCTCGCATCTAGCCATACAAGTTGGGCAAATAAAAATACTACTATAGCTTAACAACACTTTTAAAATGAAATTTAACAGCATTCGGAAGAGTCGGAAAAATAACAAGCACAACAATAAAATAAGTCAGAAAGCTACAGTCGAGTGTGGTCGACTGTGATATACCCGCTACCCAGCTAAAATATTCTAAAATATACCTATAAGCATTTTTGGTATTTTTGGTATATTTGGTATATTTGTAGATTCAAATTCCATCACATCTTAAATATCGCATAAAGTATAAAATATACCATGCACGGTGACATTGTCCACCAGAAACAAGCCACGTGCAGCTGCCTAAGGATTTCCCCATACAAAACTGTTTCTTGAATAACTTCCAAGTTTTTCATCCGATCGCGACCAAATTCTCTGGAGTCATCGAGACTGTTATTATCTTATACATCTGCCAAAACTTGAGACTCTATCTTTAAAATGGGCGTAGCAAAAATCAAAAACAAACTTGATCTACGTAGGACATACACCAATATTGGTACCAAGTTTAGAATCTCTAGCTCTTATAGTCTCTGAGATCTAGATGTTCATACAGACAGACAGACAGACAGATAGACGGACAGACGGATATGGCTATATCGACTCGGCTGGTGACCCTGACCAAGAATATATATACTTTATGGGGTCGGAAATGCTTCCTTCTGCCTGTTACATACATTTCCTGAAGTCACAAAGCTATAATACCCTTCTACCCTATGGGTAGCGGGCATAAACAACAACAATGACAATAACAACAACGGCACACATACTAAATAAATAAACAAATTCAAACCAATTTCTGTGTATTTTTCGGTTGTCTTTTTTTCTTAATAAAACTAGAAGAGAGAGAGAACTGTAATAGATTTGATGATTTTATGACTGTAAACCACTCAACGCAACGTTCGGAGGTTAATAACATAGTATACGTTCGTCCGGTTCGTTTGTCATTCTCCGTCCATCCGAAATGTTTTCTTGTTGTTTTTGTCACCAGAGTGTGTGGGTTGAGTTTGAAGATCTTTGACACCCACATGGCCGCCTGAGCCGAAGCAAGCCAGTCAGGCGGGCGGAGGCAAATATAATGTTTTTTGAAAAAAAATTGACAAATTTTATTAGTCATAAATTTTGGGCCAAAGCATTAAAATCATAGGCAACACCTAGGCAGCCGCGCAGCGAAAAATGGAAGTTGGTAGATGGAATATGAAAGATGGAAAACGAGAGAAGAACGCTGAGTCGGCAGTCTATGAAAATAAATTAGTCAGTGAAAATATTAAAGACGCAAACAAAATGAGCAAGTAAGAAAGCTACAGTCGAGTGTGCTCGACTGTGATATACCCGCTACCCATCTCAAATATACTGAAATAACTTCCAAGTTTTTCATCCGATCTCGGGAATCATCGAGATTGTCTTTATCTTTGTATATACCAAAACTGGAGATCCTATCTATAAAATTGTGCTAGTAAATCGTTTTTTTTCAATTTTAGGGGGCGAAAAGGGGCGTGGCGAAAATCTAAAATAAACTTGTTCTGCGTAGGACATACACCAATACTGGTACCAAGTTTGGAATCTCCAGCTCTTATAGTCTCTGAGATCTGGGTGTTCATACAGACAGACAGACATACGGACATATCGACTCTGCTAGTGACCCTGACCAAGAATATATATACTTTATGGGGTCGGAGATGCTTCCTTCTGCCTGTTACATATATTTCCTGAAGTCACAAAGCTATAATACCCTTCTACCCTATGGGTAGCGGGTATAAAAAGAAAGTTTGGCCCAATGAAGCAATGAGGACGAACCGCGAGCGCCTTAAAATATGCAACAAAATATTATTTAGTGCGCTCGTAAAACTTGGGCTGGTGTTTGTCTGTAAATGGCCACTTCTTGTTCTTATTGTTGTTATATTTTGTGGCAGGAAAATTAATTTTTTGCAGTTGTTGTTGTTGTTGATGTTCCTGTTTTCGTTTTTGGTTTCTTTTGTTTGGTTTTGTGTGTCGCTGTTAAACACTACCTGCAAACGCCTTTGCGCGCAAGGTTTAATGCGCGCATTGGGTTTAATGTGTTAAGTTTTGAGTCTTAGAGCACTCCGACTACCAGTCTTAAAGCCAAAGCCGAAGCTGAAGCCCAAGCCAGAGCCAAAGCCCAAAACACCCACACACAGTAGCAGACACAGAGTCGCAGCTGGTCCATTGACACAGCTCACAGGTCCGTAGGGTATTTGAATAAAAAATCAAGAGAGCTCAAGCACATATATTCGAGAGTATTCATACTTATGTATATACAGTCGTATAAATGGTACAGAAATAGACTCATAAAGAAATCAAAAGCAACATTTTGCGCTAGCTTGTCTAGCCATGGCTTCAAAAACCAGTTCGAGTGCCACTAACTAACTGAGCCGTCGCCACAACCTACGTGCCTCAAATACGGGTTTATGAATGGCTACCGCCATATGAATGGCTCACAAAGACGACAAAGACGTGGGCCGGCAACGACGGACTTACAATTCCCCCCGTCTCCTGCCCTGTTTCTTGCCTCTTGCCCCTTCTCTGCTGCATTGCCATCCCATTCCCCCTTTCAGGCTAACAGACGGACGCGACGGACTTTCAGTTGCGGCGCATATTAAACTGAATTTCAATTTAGCTGGCCAATGTGAGGGGCCAGCTAAAGCTCAAGCCAGCGAGCTCTAGCTGTAGCTACAACTCACACGCATGTATACTAAAGTGGCTCTGTGTGTGTGTGTAGATGTGTTGGTGTTGGGAACCCAGAGCACGCACCTGGCTTTGACGTTTTTGCCCGGCTTAGTTTAATGCGCTCGGCAAATATACGGATTGGCGGATCGTTGGATCCGTGGATAGTTGGGTCGCTGCAACGCCGGATCGACAGCTCTGGCTACGATCGACGGCTGCACTTGTCGTTTGCCAAATGCCAAGACACGAAGCCATTGCTTGCCACACTTGTCTCTTGCTGCTGTTGCTGTTGCTTTGTGTATATGGCAGCTGCATAATTATAATGTCTGGGCCCAATCGGCCTGTTGGCTCTGTGTTAGGTTTTTTTTTTTTTGTTTTTCTGTTTTCTAAATGTCTTGTCTTTGCCAAGCTGTTGCCTGCCTGTCTCGCCAAAAGGTCAAACTGTGAGAGACTAAGAAATGAGTTTATCAAGCAACTAGGTTGAAACTATATTTTAAAACAATTTGCGCTGAATTGAATTGTATATTATTTGCATAAGAACTCTCATAAATACTCAAATAATATCGTCAATATCGTAAAATATATTGATGGAATTAAATTGGCTTTAAAACGTGCAAAAACCACATAAAATCAGGTTAAGAAAATATATCGAAATATTGCATAATTCTGCACATCCAGTTTTCAACCGAATGCCACAAAACACAATGAATTATTTTACGAATATATTAATTTATAGATGTATATTAATATCACCTGTATTATTCACAACTACCGCTTATAATTTTGAGTCTCAACGAGTGGATATTTATTTCCATATGCAATTTCATTGTCTTTTATTTATATTATTTCGCATATATTTAATTTTATTAAAAACACGACAAATATCCATGAATGAATGTGCGAGCGTCTGTTGAAAAGTTTTGAGTTTTTTTTTTGTGTTGTGTTATTTTTTTTCTGAGCTTGGCTTTTTGTTTAATATTATTTATATATGCAGGTTGAAACTTTTTTCGCCGACTGTGCGACTTTGGAACTGTGTCGTTTTGACTTTTTGAGACCGCTCCACTCCACTCAACTCGGTCGATTATTTGTTGCTTTTGTAAAGTTTAATGGCCGTCTGATTGCGGACAAAACTGTTCATATTACCTATTTATAATTCCAAGGATGTGTTCATTAGGTAAGAAGATTTATGGTCATATGCATGTAGGTGCGTGTGACCAAAATGCGGGCGATATCCAAAGACGCGACTCATTTCATTTGTTTATCACTGGCGATATGTTGATGTATTTTGCACCGTTGTCCCAACATGGTTCAAAATCATGTCTGCTTTTTCAACCGGGCCTCAAGCCTAAGAACTGAAAAGCCAGTCAAGCGCGTCGGGCCAGAAATTCAAGTTATCTGACAGCATTTTAAAAACATGCTCGAGCATAACATTTGACTAAGGGGCCCCAAACCCAAATGTTGTTAGATAATCACAGTCAGTCAAACAGCGATAAATACTCGTCTACTCGAGCACTGAAATACAAAACGAACACGGTCACACTGGTCAGATTAATGGCTTCATGTTGATTAGTTTGAGGCCGAGACAAAACACAGTCACAAACAGTGGAGTCTTGACTTGCGACGTGCGACTGGAGTCTTGCAAGACAAAGGCCATCTGGCTTTGTGAGCCATAATTAAGCAAAGTCGCCCGAGAGTCTCTGTTTAGTCCGAATTTGTAAGTTATATGGCGAACAGAGGAAGGAGGGTTCATCGGGGGGAGATTCGAATAATACTCAATACTTGCCCAGCAACCAAACTCTTCATTTGTCAAAATTAACACTCGACCATAAGCCAACAGCTACAAGTCTCTTTGTTGTTTGTTGTTTGTCGTTTGTTTTCTGTTGTTGTCTCGTTTGTTGCTAATGTTTTGCTATTAAGGCAAAATAGTTTTGGCCACGTTGCGTAGGTGAAGTCAACTTTTCATTATTTTTTTATTAATCTTTTAATAATTTGCTGAGCTCGAATTATGATCTTTATCATCCGATCGCGACCAAATTCTTGGGGATCATCGAGACTGTACCAACTGGAGACTCTATCTTTAAAATTGTGCTAGTAAATCGTTTTTTTTCGATTTTAGGGGGCAAAAAGGGGCGTGGCGAAAATCTAAAATAAACTTGATCTGCGTAGGACATACACCAATACTGGTACCAAGTTTGGAATCTCTAGCTCTTATAGACTCTCAGATCTAGGTGTTCATACGGACAGATGAAAAACTTGGAAGTTATTCAAGAAACAGCTTTGTATGGGAAAATCCATAGGCAGCTGCAAGTGGCTTGTTTCTGGTGAACAATGTGACCGTGCATTGTATATTTTATACTTTATGCCATATTTAGAATGTGATGGAGTATGAATGTACAAATATACCAAATATACCGAAAATACCAAAAATGCTTTTTGGTATATTATAGTATAGTATATTTTAACTGGGTAGCAGGTATATCACAGTCGAGCACACTCGACTGTAGCTTTCTGACTTGTTTTATTATGTATTCCGTCCTTTTTTTTTTTGGTTTTGGGACAGAGTTACCGTACACTTTTGGGGTTTTCAGACACGTCCCTGGCAGTTTAATTGAGCCAGCGGAGAGGGGGAAAAGGCGCAGACAACTGCTGTTGTCTAAAACCGGCTTGGGCGAGTCACACACACTCACAAACACACACATACACACGCACTAACACACAAGTCACAGCCATCCATCATTATGAGCTCTGAGTGTGTGTGTGTGTGTGTATATACAAGTTTCAGTCGAAGTATCGCTGAGCTGCACCTGCTCGCATTCTGCTGGCCTGGGAAGACCGAGTTTGAGGCCTCCTTCATTGATAGTTTTCATGCACTAGGAGCTCAACTTTCGCATGCGCAAACTTGTCGGACAACATATGCTGACCATCCAACTATAGTTCCAGCATCAGCATCAGCTTCAGCTCCAGCTCTAATTCAAGCTGAGATCTGTGTAGCTGGAACCGGCCCAGCTGGCTCGCTTCGGTTTCTGTTTTTGCCGTGATTCTGCGTGGAGACTGAGACTGAGTTTGGCTTTGCTTTGGTCAGGTTTCTTTTTTGGTTTGTTTTTGTTGCCTTTTGTTTTTATGCTGTTGGCTTTGTGTGCGACGAACGTAAATTAATATGACTTGTAGCACGATGATTGCTTCCTGTGCCGCCGCCAGAGTGACTCAAAACCTCGCACGAAGCTTCGCTTAGGCGGTGACAGCAGCTCCGACGACGCTGACGACGATGACGACGACGACGCATCAGCAGCTTTTGTTGGCCAACTTTTTCGAGCATGCTTTTTTATGAATGAAAAATCGTTGGCTGCTGATGTCGCTGCTGGCGGAAGTAATAAATTAATTGAGTAAATATCGATTCGCACTGCTGGCAGGGCTGACTTTTTAATTGGCAGCACTTGAATAGCACACACACTTACACACGTCAACAGTAGTCGACCATTCAACTTGCAGCTGTGCAATTGGACTCGAAGTTTTTCCCCCCCACCCATTCTGCATACTCAAATTGGCTGGCAAAAGGGAATTAGAGCTAACGTCGAAGTACGAATACAAAGTTGAAATCCAGCTAAATCATGTTAGCGTCAATACAGTCAGTCGTACAGTCAACAACCGTGCTCGTCAATCGACGTCGACACCACAGTCACCGGCTGGTGGCAGCTGGTGTCGCATCCTCGGCATTGAGTTGTCGTCCTGCCTTGCCCTCCTCTACCTCCCCTACCGCCTGCCTCCTGCCGCCTCTCAGCCGCTGTATGCTGAGCAGATTAATGACCATTGATAGCGCATATTCAACTGCTCAGAGAGCGTATTAATGCAGCTGGATAATTTATTGAAAGCGCTTCTAATGAATTTTTATGTTTTGCCTTAAAGGAGGAAGCCAGCAGAGAAACGAGCGTTCGAGAGGAAAAGGCGGGGAGCGAAGCACTTTGGCTTTGCGCACTTCTTGGGATACTTCTGGGGTGCTTCTAAAGCGCTACTAAGTGCCTTTTAACGGGTGCTTCCGCTAGCATTTTCAGCGTTTGACTTGTAATTTGGTACGCAAAACGTTTTTTATGGCAGCTTTTATGGCAGCATATGCCAGCAAGCTGCCTCATCGTGCGTACTAAACTTAATTAATTGGTCAACGGCGTTGTTTGCCAATTATTATTACTATATACACACATAGTTCTTTGCCCTTTTTGGATCTCTGCTTGGCGGGCTTAGTCGTGCTTTCATTTAAATCTTCTTCAGCATGTGAACAACTGAAAAACACACACAGCTTCGAGGATTCGAGAGGCTCGTTTAGCCCCAAGACATGGAGTTTACTTACAGAAGAAAGTAAATAGATAATATGTATAATTAAGCAAACTAAAGTGCGAGTTTCAATTATTAATTATTACTCATTTCTTGCATAAATAGGCAAGTGAGACGACGTAATTAGATGCGTGGCATATACATATGATTTATTGGCGCCTTTAACGGAATGCAGATGCGAGAAGTGTGTACTTATATATAGCAATTATAAGTAAAAGTAGTGACTGATTTTTTCAGAGAATAAAGTGCAAGATTGCATTTTGAATAATTGTTTTTTAGCTGTAATGCACGGTAAATATATATATACATACATATATATAGGTATGCACACATATGCATTTCAGATTTATTGGCGCCTTTAATTAAAGTGGCAGTTTCATGCATATCTTCAACAATATATTTCGCAAAAATTTGGAGCGCTGCCTTTTTGACTCTTTTGATGTCGCTGGCACAAATGTGGCTGCTGCTGTTGTGGCTGCTTTATCGCATCGATCTGAACCTCATGCATAATTGCATATATCAGATGCAAACACCTAACTGTACACATGTACGATATGTATGTATATATCAGTTACACAGAAACACACACACACACACAGTCGCTAAGAAGAGCCGTCATAAGCAGCGCTGGCAACAGCAACAGCAATTGCAACTGTTGCAACTTGTTTGCTCTTGCTGCTGCCGTTGTTGCTGCTGTTGACGCCACCTAACTGTCAACTTTCTTTTTTCCCCGTCGCACATAATTACAGCTAGCAATCCACTTGTTCGCGAGTGTGTGTTGTGCGCGAGTGTGTATTAAGTTTTACTCGCATGCAATTGGCATAAAAAATATCAACAGCGTTTGCATTTATATAGCGCTACAAATTATGCATCATTGAAGCCTGCCACAGCAGCAACAACAGCGACAACGGTGACGACGGCAGCACCAAATTGCACTGACGTTGAATAATGACCGAAAATGCAATGGCAACAACTGAAAGTGCAGCTCACGGCCGCCATTTGCCACCGCAGTTGCCGCAGCTTCAGTTCCAGTTGCAGCTTCAACTTCAACTTCAGCTGACGACAGACAACCGACGATGATGGAAATGAAACTCTGTCTCGAGACGCCACCAGGCAAACAACCGACCCCTTTTCCACCCCACCATGTGGTAGGTGCCACGCCGTACCGTGCCACTGACACGTCACGCACGCCCACTCCCAGTCTCTGCCACATGCCGCATGCCGCAGTCATAGCCACAGCCGCAGACGCAATCGCTGTCTCAGACCCACTTCAGCTGCTGTTGCATTGGCAGCAAATCTACAATTCCAAACATAGACAAACCAAAGGAGCTCAATAGGCATAAACATTGAGCTCCAGATTGTTGGATAGAGATGCTAAATGTGTTTTACACACGGAAAACGCAGAAAATGGCACATAATAATAGTATATAATTCAGACAATTCAAAATAAAATGTAGAAGTCAGAAACAACAGTAATTAATTAATTCTGTGATTTATAATGCACAAAAATAAAAAGATAACTAATTAAATTTCAATATATATATAGAGTGCATTTATTGAAGAAAAATAAATAGACAGTAATATTTAAATATAATTTATGGGCAACAGTTATAAGGTAATTAAAAAAATAATAAAGTGGCACATTAATACACAACAGTAATTAACACAAGTGTGTATTACACAATGCAAGTTTTAATCAAATAAAATAGGAAATAAAGACGAGGATTAATGAGAAAAAAAGACGAATATTAATTTTTGACATTATACATATAAAGTCGAACAAATATCACAAAATAAATGAATAAATATTTTTTAACATATCAGCTGGTTACAAATGTTGCCATTTTTGCTAACAATAAAAGCATTTATTAACATAAACATTTGTGAATATCACCTAATCGAAAATGCGCAAATGAATACATTTTTGTGTGTGTGTTTGTAGTGTGTATGTTTTGTTTTGTGACTCCCACGAAATGGGTGTAACAAAAATAACAATATCGATAACATGAACGTGCTCATCTCTAATTCACATACATGCATATCGGAGTGTGTACACACCTACATGCATAGTGCAATACAGCTGCTGTATGTATGTATGTATGTAGTAAGTAAATATATTGAAAATAGGCTGGAAAATGGGAAAATGGCGCGGCACGCATGAATAGAGGCATAGAGTCATCCATAGACAGCTTGGCGCTTTGAAAGGCGCATTTGAAGGGTTGGGACAAGAGGGGGACAGGGGGCATGGTGGCAAAGGGGCAGGGTGTAGGGGGCAGTGTGTGCTGGGTTTTCACTCACTTGACGCGCAAAGTGCTGCAAAATAAGGAGAAAAGTGCTGCAATAAAAGGAGAAATTCACACACACAAACACACACAAGTAGAATCGCAAACATATGTATGTATGTATGTTGTCCATATGGAGATATGCATGTATGTACAGTGTGTACACATCTCATTGTGTGAATTTGTAAAAAGACAAACAAAATGAAAGCGTGGAGCAGTTAAAAAAAATGTAAGTACAAAACGAAGAGAAGAAGATGAGAAAAGTTATATACAAAAACACACAAAAAATTGGTTCAATTTAGCACAAAGACAACCCGGTGCACACTCAGCTCAGCCGAGAAGCGATGTGATGCGAGGTGGATGCGAGGCAACATCACAACATTGGCAGCATCGGTTCATGATGGGATTGCGATTGGTCTAGGCCTGGCAGAGGGCAGCAGAGGCAGCGGTGGCAACGGTGGCAACGGTGGCAGGGGCAGAGCATGAGCCTATTTGCAGCTCAGTTCAGGTTCGTTGTATTTCTGCTTTTTTCGTTTTTTTATACTTTCTGCAGTCCAAACGAGCGACGACAACTCGTTAGCACAAATGTACTATGTGGGGTATTTAATGGCAGTGGGATGGACGAGTTGAGGGTATTTTTCGTCGTTGAGGAGTCGTCGGTGGTAAGGCAGGGAAGAGCGGAGGGGAGAGGGGACTCCTCGTTGCTGTCAACGCCTTTTAAATGGGCAGCGACGAAAAAGCTTTTTACAATAGAACGAATGAAAAGCCAGCATAACGCGTTCCCAAAGCCGCCGCCAAAAACAGGAAAAGTCACTTCATTTTGATTTTGTTTTTTGCTGTTGTTGTTATTGTTGTAGTTGTTGTTACTGCTGATGTTGCTGTTGATATTTTGGCAAATTTTCATAAACTGTTATTTATTTTTATTGCATAAAGAAAATGTAAGCAAAAAAGCCAAAGACGCTGCAAAGTTGCGAGCAATTTTCTGCTGGTTTTCGTTTCTTTCACGGCGTGTGTTTTTGTGTGTGTGCGTTAATTTTTTTTGATGTTGTCGTTATACTGGCAAGAGTCTGTGTCGGAAGTGAATTTGCAAAAAACACAGCAACAACAACAGCAGCACCAACAGCACACCCAAGTACCACAAAAAAACAAGAAAAGTAATATGCAGTGTGCTTTTGACCAACTTCAGACAAAGGCGGCACAAACAGAAAATGTTTGCAAAACACACACCGAAACACCCAGCCAAGTATATATATAAATATGTACATATGTATATACTATAATGTATAAAAAGAGTGTCAGAGCAAGCGACTCGTTGAGCACAGGCAAATATGCATGCAGCAGGAACAGCAATAACAACTTGGAAGCGCATTTTATTTACATAAAAACAAATGACCAGCATTTTATGCGGGTCTCCAACTTGCTTGGCATCGGCTGCTAGTCAAAGTCAGCGCTGGGAGTGAGTTGTACAAATGGTAGGAAACAAATAAACACAGAAAACACAACACAACAACAAGAAAAGAAGCCGAGACAGGGGTTGTAATTATCCAGCATGAGAGATGGGGGCAGCGCCAGATGAAACCCTCGATAAAGTTGCACACGTTGGTAGGTCTATTAGGGAGCTGCCTCCTCCCGGAATGTGCTGGGAAAGTTGCAATAGCATGAGATGGCAAATACTACGTGAATGCCGTGAAAGGATGGGCAGTGCCTAAGTCCCAAATAGACGCTAGTTAAAAGCGAACTGAGGCGACAGCAAGAATGCCATGCGAACTGCCTGCAATGGGATCGTAGTCGAGAAGCTCTCTATCGATAATCTGGGCTGCAAAGTCGAAAGCCATAAATTGCCAATATTAATTATGCCAACAAGTCGTTAAATAATTAACGCTTATCGGGCCAAATGCTGTTATGCTACACGGAAGTAAAAAACTTTTGCTACGCTTCTCTTGAGAACCTGCTGAAGAGCTGCAAAGTTTTTGGGCCGGCTCCAAGTGGAGCAGAGGTCCATTACCATTTTGCTAAAGCAATTGCGGTCAGTTGGAGTGTTGTCCCCCTTTGCTCTCTGCTCTCCGCTCTCCATCCAGCCGACGACGAGCACTCACTGCTTTCAGTTTTCCATGCTGCTAATGTGTACTATGTGGGCTGGCTAACTACTTAGCGCTAAAACCGCCCCGCAACCTGTTCAGCATAATTCGCAGCACTTTTTAATCAGAGCAAGTAGCTGGCTCACTGGACGAGTACTCGCACTTATAGTCGCACTCACACTCGCATAGTCTATTCATTGGCCATTTTAGCAGCAGCTGCCGATTAGTCAAGCTCTGAGCTCTGAAACGGAGCCAGTTCAATGCACTGCCAAGTGACAAGTTGCGTATAACCCACGTTGACGAAGACGGCGACGACGATGAGGCAACATTTACAATAAAACACGTCAAAACACGTTGTTTGCCAACAGACAGCTTTTTAGGCACGGCTTTAAGCCAAATCATTACAAAGTCCATCCAGCCTTATGTTTGCCGAGGTTTTAGCTCTAATTCAATTTGCCTAGCTAAATCGCTGGGATTATGCACATATAGCAAAGTCGGACACACACACACGTGCACGTGCATGTGGCACACATAAACCTACATACATCTTTGGCTTATAGCTATAGCCCCTGTCCGCCTCTGTCAGACTATATGCTCTTTAGTAGTCGCTAGCTCTGCCCATCAACGTTTATGTATGCAAAAGAGATTTGTAAATTCTACACTTTTTTGCTTCTGCTGCTGCTTCATCACTCTTTCGCCCGCTGTCTTTTAGGGCCTGAAACCACATCCTCAATTTTTCTAGTTGCGTAAAAAAAAAATGGAAAAAGAAAAGAAAAAAGCTGAAAATATAAAGTCTGAAAAACGTAATCATATTTTGTGTGCCGCCTTTTGCAGGTTGCAAGTTGGCTGGTGGCCGCTTGCTACACATGTTGAAAATTTGACTGCCTTGTGAGTGAGTGAGTTGCCCCATTGCGGCATCTGGGGGCAGGTGTATTTCTTTTGAACAGCCTGCTAGCTCAAATGCCTGCCTGCCGCTTGTTCTCTTCTTTTATTTTTGTTGTTCTTGCTGCTTTCGCTTGTTTTTTATTTCTTCCCTGCTTTTGGCTGGTTTGTCGGTTTGCCAGTTTGGCTTGTTTGAGTTTTGCAGGTTGGCTGGCATTAATTTTGAACGCGTGCAAATGGAGCTGGCTCTTCGGGCAAGCCACATGCAGTGGCAGCTGCTCTTCACGTCCATATCCCAGGGCGTGTGTCAAACGCAGCCACACAAAACTGGACGAACTACTTGCCTCTAAGGCTTGAGCTTCAACAATTGGGCTATTAATGATGCCTCCCACCAATTAATATATTAAAAATGAAATACTCGAACAATGTTTACCAAAATTATTTAATGCTAACTCAGAAACAGCTGCGAGTCAAATTATTTGATGTGTAAATTAAATATAAATTTTTTACCCTTTGGACTAATCATTGAATTAAACAAATATTCGCAATAATCTGCGAAATAAAGTCTGCACAAGAAACAGATGAGCGCAACGAAATATTTTGTGTACGACAAATTGTTGCTGCCAGAGCCTCGATTCTCTGGTATAGTTTAATTATTCGAATTTCAGATGATGAGCCGACCAAAATGAGAAATTCAAATACACGCTCTTCTGCCTCTATTATCGAGCTGCTAATTGTGCATTCTCTATGGCCACTAATAGATTCGTCATGTGGTGTAAATAGATTAAAATTGTGCTAACGAAAGCTCGATGAACAGTTCCGATGAGATTGATTTCCAATGTGCCCTGTTCTTAATTTAATTTTCAAACAAACGGCTTTTCATTGGATTTTCATAATTCTTTGTTTTGCGCTGCGCCATCGCGCTCAATTCATTAGCAGTTTACCAATAAATAAATCAAAAACAGAGCTGTAAATGCAGCGAACAAATTGTGTGCATGGAAAGTTGTAAAACATTTTACATTTTTTATGCAAATAGTTTTCAATTAGCAGGCAAAACAAATTGGCCAACAAACTATACAACAAAAGCGGCGAGTTGCACAATATATAAAATGCAAAATACCAAATTTATAATAATAACAATAAAAAGAACAGAAGCAGTTCTCGCATGTCGCATGCCGCAAGCTGCATGATGCATGCTGCATGCTGCAAGCTGCAAACTGCAACCTCCGGGCTGTAGGCAGTAGGTAGATAGCAAAGTGCTGTGGCTAAAATTAAATTATGTGTGCCACACAAAGTTCGCTTCAAATTACGTCGCATAAATCAAATAAACAGCAGCAGTGGCAAAAAAGCAAAGTTGAGGCTGCAGAAATACTGAGGAAAATTACGGCCAAAAAAATGCATACGAAAAACTTTTGCATTTAAAGTAAGCCCGTGGGCGAGACAAACGGGGTGGCAAGTGTCCCGTGTGTTAGCGCAACACTTGGATGTAGCCTCAAAAACCCACAAAAAAAAGTACAAAAAAAAATGAAAATGAAAGAAAAACAACAATTTTTATTATACGTTGTGAAGTAGAAACCGCATTCAACGACGGCGACGACGACGGCGACGACGACGGCGACGCCACAGCAGCGGGCAAAAACAAGTGTTTAAATGTCAACAGCAAGCACAAGAAAAACCAGCAGCAGTGGCAGCTACAGCAACGATCGCCCGACAGACAGCTAGACAAAAGGAGTTATATGCGAGTGTATCTACGGAGTCCGCAGAGTCACACAATTCATATGGAAAGATAACCGAGTCGGCGTCTGCTGACTGCGACTCATCTTCTATTTTAGTTTTTATTTTAATTTTTTCGTCTTTTGTCGAGTCTTTTGAGCTAGTCAAATGTCATGAACTTTTGTGGTCTACACAGTCCGCAGACTGCAGCGGTCAAAAGCATCTATGAGATACTTTTCGGCGCACATGGCGTCGCTTAATAACTTACCCAAAAGCAATGCAAATGTCAAAGTTATCCAAAACTGCATCTTGCCGCCGTTTGATTTTTGTATTTCTCGATGTTGTTGTTATTGTTGCTGCTGTTGCTGTTGCAGTTGCTGTTGTACTTATTGTTGCAGCTGTGGCTGTGTTAGCTGTTAGTTGTTAACTTATTGATTGGTTTTCTTGCCAATGCAGACACACACACACACTTCGTTTGGCTGTTTACAGTTGCAGATACGTGTCGTATCTTTTGTGTTTAATTGCAAGCCGCTGCCTCTTTTAGGCTTGGCCACGCATTCGCGCCATGCATTAGGGCAAACATTTTGCGCAATAAACTCGACACTTAACACTCAACACCCAATGCACAAAACACCCACACACAGAAACACACATGTAAAGCTTGTCAATGCTTGTCAATTAATTCGACTTGTTTGACTAAAATTTGAAGAAGCCCAGCGTAGGTATTTTTGTTTATTTTATTCCTCGACTCGACTTTTATTTCGATTTCAATCGTTGTTGCACTTGAAACTCGCTCGACTGCGACACGCGACGTACATAAACAACGCGCAGACCGTTGAAGACTAATCGCTGATACAAATTCCGAGCTCGTAGCTACGTCCCGCCAAACAGGTCCAAGTCGAAGCGCAGCTCACATGCGATTGAGACGAACTCGAACCTTGACTCACACGACACACACGGGCAACTGCATCGAACTCGAACACCAACTCAAACTCGAACTTATACGCAGCCGAGCAGGCGGCTTTCCTTGTGTGCCTTGTGTGGTTTGAGTCATTGCTAAATCAGTCATGCGGCTCGAAGTTACAAATCCATATTGTCATTGAAATATGACAAAATCAAATTTTTAATTTGACAACTTTCAATAGTAGGCTTAGTTTGTAGAATGCACAAATGCATTTATATTTTCAGAAATAGTTTTTCATTTGTCATGGCTCTCAAGAGCTACTAGTAACTCTTGTAATTTTCCTCATGTACCTTTCTGCATACCTAAAAACGATTCGAATGTTACATTCACTTGCTCGTTTTATCTTTTAGTACACGTACTTCGTCAGCATCTTCGTCACAGTAGTTCACGACTCTCGCAAAGCAGCCACGACGCCTGCGCCTTATCGTATTCGAAGAGGTGCACAGCTCTGCTATTATTTTCGATGTGTGCAGACGCACTCTTATACGAAACTCTGCTCCACAGGCTTTTACAATAGCTGAATATAATTTCGAACTTATTTCGCAGAGAACCGAGCATATACGTCGACCAGTCGAATAATAGAAGAGTGTCGAGTCGCGAATTATACCCGAACTTAGAAGAGCTGCATTAGAAGAGCGCATTGTGGACTGAGGCAGCAACATGTCTGAAGTGCCTTGTGGCTGAAGTGTTAGGATTTTGGCTATGAAAGCAAAAGTGCAAAAATGTCTGTCGCTCTGTCCCTCTATTCCGTTATTTCTAACCACCTATCTGGCTGACTGGCTGGCTGGCAGCGCAAGTATAAAAACACAAGAAAAACTTTATTGCAAATGCAGGCGACGCAACAACAACAAGTTGAGCGCAAAAGATTTCAAAAGTTTTTCACACAAGTGAAAGTGGCAGCAGCCAAGGAAGTCAATTTGGATGCTTAGTACACTGGCACTGGCAAATAATAATACTTTGTGTATCGAAAGATAGATTATGTCGAACTTTTTGCAGTTTACGCATTATTCAGATATCTTCGACTCGAGAAGGATCACTTTTGTGCACCACTGAGTTTCAATTGAACTCTAAAGTTGCAGCATTTTGCTCGAACTCAGAACATTTATTTCGAAAGTCTTCAGGTGTACAACAATTTCAACCAAATTCTCAAACTATACTGCGCATTTGCAACTTTTCTACTTTTGTAATAACTGTTCTTGTATTAAATGGTAATGAGCAGATTTCAATTATAATATCATCGTGCCTATAAAACTAATTTTCATTTTAAAGAAACTCCCTCATCGTGGAACCTTCAACGATGACTCGAGTAGTTCATCAACTGTACATGCGTGTGAATTTAAAATGCCCCAAAAATGTATGTTTAAATTTATGAGTTAATATAGTTAATATTGTAATATTATCTATTATCGATAAATTTAATATAATTTAATTTAACATTAGCGTGTTTATTTAAGATTTTACCCAGATTTACTACACATTTCTCATAAATGTGTTAGCTCCATAAATTTGTATTTATATTAAAAATTCCTTTAAAATTACACGCAAATTTTATATTTCGAATTTCTTAAATAACATATTGAAGAAATTACTCTTTCATCGAGCAAAAAACCTTGCAAGCTTGATTATTCAGAATATCTTAATCGGAGTTTATGATGGTGTTCTTAGGATTTTCTCAGCACTTGCTAAAAAAAACTAACAAGTTTAATATATAAAATGTTTATTTAAAATTGCATTTTATTATTAATTAAAACTCCATGAGTCTTTATCGACTAAGCAAACTGAGAAATGGATATCGAATATTCTTGGGATTATACCAATTTCATGTTGTTCAGCTCCATAGATCACCATCAATGAATAGTTGAATAAGAATCGACCAGAGAATAGAAACAAAGAAGGGAGGCGCAAGGAATCAGGAGTCGAATAAACAACGGGCTCGGCAGAGTCTCTTTCTCTCCGCATCTGGGCAGACAATTGGGCGCATCATTTGCTCCATTCACGTCCACGTGGACTGCGATTCTCGCAGTGAGGAGGAGAGGAGCAGAGCAAAGGACTGAGGGTTGCGAAGGCGCCCGATATCAGACAGATAGTTATATGTGTATATAAGAACATTTATACCTATGTAAGCTAGTTAGTAGTGCCGGCTAGTCCGCAGCAGGCTTTATTAATGGCTCATAATGACTTAAGTGAAATTACTGAAGCATGGCAGCACATTCCCATCCCCCCCTCCCCGCCGAGCCACGCCGCGCTCTCTTCTCGCTCGCTGCCTCCATTTGCGTTTTCCTTTGGCTCGTACCTTTCTCTGTGTCTGTGTCTGTGGCATTTCCCTTTGCACCTCTCGCTCCCTTCTATGACAGACAAGGCGAGGCAGGCAACTCGACTGCAGTCATAAACAGCGAGAATTCCCACGCGGCATTTAATATTCTGTTGGCAAAGTAAATTTGCGCTACTCACATGTTGCTGCCCTCGCCCTCGCCCCTGCAATACCTATTGGCTTCGAATGTCTCCAAAAGGGGTATTCTACACTAGAACGCAACTAGCGTCTCAAATCGATGTCGATATCGAACATCTTTGTGTCCCAATAATAAACACATCATTTAGTTTAAGATATTTGTGCTGCCTGCCAGAGATGTGGAAATAGGGCATCGGATGGTCAAAGGCGGCTTTAAACACAACACTCTCACTTGTTGTGCTTCGCACTAATTCGTGTGGGTTGAATGCCGTGCAAGCAAGTAGTTAAGGTCAGTTCATATATTATGGTTTGCCAGGCAAAAGGTGCCATAAGTCCATGAGTTTCAGCGTGCGAGTTTGTGGCTGTGTTGTTCTGCTTAAAGACTGTGAAAGGGAGAGTGAGAGTATACATGCATATATATATATAGATATACATATATAACTACTTGTATATTAGTCTTTGCCCAGCAGCACTTATTTATTTTCCCTGTCTGCCGCAACTCGGCAACTGTTGCCTACTTTCGTGCGTCTCTGAAGTCCGCCTGCTCGACAGCCTGGCATCCTGGCATCCTGGCAACCTGGCAACCTGGCAGCCTTGCCTGCCTTACTTGTCTGTCTGCTAATTAAGCGAAATTTTGCGTAATAAGCTCGTCTGTAATTTGCGCTTTCTTTTCGCCTTTTGTTTTAGGCCACCTTGCGTAGTCCTAGTTGTAGTTGCTGGGTGTATATGTGTGTGTGTGTTTTGGTATTGTTTTTTGTTATGATTCTGGCTGTGGCTCCGTCGCCTTTTGTGTGTGTTGACTTTGTTAACTGTCATCAAGGTGTTCATTGGCTTTGTTATTACGCCTCAATGAATTTTCGGGTGTGCTGCGTCTATCTGCACAAATTGTGTTCCATTCAAGTGATATATGCGTGTAATTTTTCATACTCGCCCACCACAACGACGACGACGACGGAGACGAAGACAGAGATGGAGACGACTATACGAATAGCAGTCGCCTTAACGAATGATAGTTGGGGATTCGACTGCTGCTGGTTACAGTTGAGAGCCTCTCTAAATCATTTTAAGGCAGTCGACAGCAGCGAGTATATAGATGCACGGTACAGGGGTCAGCCCTGGGAAAATGAGAGCAAATTTAATGGACTATCGAAATTTATTGTCTTTAATTTGTTTTATTGAGGGAAGTGCGTTGAGTTTGCGTTTGCTTTTGGGGTTGTTTTTGCGAATGCAATAGTTAATCGGGTTAGATCGATTTTCAGATACATTTATTAAAATGGTTTTGCATTTCATGATTGAAATCGTATAACATAAATTTAGTTAATTGTGACATTTTTGTGCAACCAACACCACCGAGAGGTCAACAACTTCCCTCGCCTCTCCCCGCTCGCCAACTCTTTATCTCTCTCGCTCTCTCTCTCTCTCTCTCTCTATCTACACCCAGTTGCGCTAACTGTAATCTTTTGACTGATAAGCCACATTATTAACGCCATGTCAAATTCAGCACACGCATAATTTCATTAGAAACTCACTTAACTCTCATTGCAGAGGAACTGTAAGTGAAAGGCGACCTCATACGTCGTCTTTTTGCAACTGCTGCTCATGTTTCATTTTTATTTTTACAACTTGGCTGTTCTTGTTATTGTTAGATGTGCTCCCGACCAATAGATGATAGCAGGCAGCATAATAACAACATTATTTATACAGACACCGAGAGCTGACATACCAAAAAGCGTTGGAAAGCGAGAGAGAGAGAGAGAGTGAGAGAGAGAGAGAGAGAGAGAGTGAGAGTGACAGACACGGAGTGAAGGCACACGCACAACATGGTGGCATTTTAAACACATGTAAACAAAACCGTTGAATTAAACCGAAAATTAGCATCGATTAAAGTCAAGAAGCCGCGACAGTGCCAGTTACTACCCCCCGGCCCCCTGCACCATGCTTCGTCGCCACAACAACAAAAACAACAAGTACAGCATCAGCTTATCAGTAACAAAGCCAAAATACACACACACACTCTCTCTCTCTCTCTCAATCTCTTGCGCTCTTCCCGCACTCTCGGTGAGCTTATCTTGCACAGCCGCGCTACTTTAAACAAATTTTAACATAATTTAAACATGTGTTGAAGGCGCACACGCTGCGCTGCTGCTGTCTGCTTAATCCACTTTTAATCCGTTTTTAGGCGCGCCAACGCAACGTGCTCGCCTCACAACATAACCTCAACAACAAGAGCGAGGACTAACCTAACCTAATCTAACCTGCACAAAGTGCAGCCTCTGATAAAGTAGCGTCGGCGTCGGCTTCGCTGCTGCTGCTGACGTCCTTGGCGGTCCATTGAGGGTGGCAGCATAAATAAATAATAGGGTGTATAAGTAACTGTCTGTGTCTATGTGTGCGTGCGTGTGCTTGCGTGTGCTGCTTGCTCTTGCTCGGCGTGGCTGCGAGTGTGAGTGCTAGGGCAAGTGCGAGTACGAGTGAAACAGAATGTGGGCCGTGTGCTGAGGTGTTTGCAAAACTGCAGAAATATTAGTGCGCTCGCGGGCTTCAACTCGCTTGTTGTTCTGCTTTCTCAGTTCTTATTGCTATTGCTGGTGCTGTTCTTGTTATTAGACAGTTGCGGCCTCAAACTAGACTGGGTATAGGGTTGCCCCCAAGTGCGGTTGTGTCTGCCTGCAAGGGTTGCCTGCTACTTATCATATGCAAATGCTTAAAAATGTTTGTGCTCATAAAATCTGACAAGATGCACCGCCGTATGAATAGCGTTTGTTAGCGCCACCGTCGTGGCTTCTTCTCCGCGCCGCGTCCTCCTCCGGCGAATTATCCATAAGTTGAGTCTGTTTTTGTCTGGCATGTCGTAAATTCATTAGTGAGTGTTTTTATGACGCCCGACAGGCAGCAAGGCTGTTGCCTTGAAGTAAGCACTCGCATCTTACTTGAATTAGTGGTGCAAAGTGTTAGTAACTCCTCCTGCTTGGCTTTTATGCGCCCCATAAAAGATATATGTATCTTTATGGCAAACTGACCGGTAAGAAACCCAATCTAACATAACTACAGTTTCTTAGGCGGGTGGTAATAACAAACTTATGACGGGAATCCCATTACTCCCCGAGCCTTCATTACAAATTCACTTTAAATTATCATTTTCAGAGTTAATTAAATTAGCTGATTTAGTGCACGTTTTGACCACTGCGGCTAATTGGTTTAATTCGCTGGAATTTCAAAACCAAAATCGCATCAATAATGAATTGCAAGCGGATCATTTTAATATTCTCAATTGGACACGTAACGTTAAAGCGCTGTTCATGTTGAATTTTGATATTATAATGAAAGCTGCTCTCCACACAGTAAGGCTGTAAATTCTTTGTTTGATGCAATCATTTCACATCAATTTTTCATTCATTTTCAATTGCCATAACCAATTATATTTGTATAGAGCCTTGATTACTCAGTAATTCGTATTATATTTGCGAGTGTTGCTTGTAAATAAACAAAAAGCATATGAGTTGTTTATATGTGTTATCGAAATACACTAAATTCTTTGTTTGTGAAATTTCACATAAATTTTTTTTTTTTTTTAGAAAAATAATTATTAAGGGTTTTTCCTTTTTTTTTTAAATGAGTTATTTTTATGTGTTATCGAAATACACCTCGAAATCTGGATTTGATTCAGGTTTTAAACAGTAAATAATTCGTTTGTAATTTATGTATTGGCAAATTTTCTAATATCTATGTTATGTTTTAAAGACAACTTCTTCAAGCGAAGTTTCTGAATACATATGATCCTTTAGAGCAAGGCAATAAAAGCAGCGTGACCAGAGCAAATACTTATAAGCTACTGCTGCTGCAAATTTTATTATACAATAATAATAAAATGTTCAGCAAACTAGGTTTAACATCCAGAGTACACAAAATCTCAGACTCCAAATTTAACTACACGCTTTAAACACATTGTTCCCCAGAAGATGCTTTGCAGAAAATAATAAAAATTGTGGACTGCGAGGCCATTCGTGAGATTCACTTACCGCCTTAACTTTATGTTTATCTTCAAACACTTTAAAACTCTTGCTTTGCTCTGCTCTGCAGTGGACTTGCTGCTCAATTCTAATTAATGTCACTATTGCTCAGTGTTTTGTTTCTGCAACTTTTTTTACAACATAATCGTGCGCAATAAATGCCAGCATTTAAATGTATTCTTTGTTTGTGCATGATAGACACACTATTCACATCTGCTTCGACCGCTTTTCACTTTTCGTCTTGTTTCTGCTGGTTGCTGTATACAGCATGCATCATGGCTCGAAGCCTTGGCCTGTTTTCGACATGTCCATCTTCAATAGAGCAAGCATTTGAGCCATTTTTCAAATTACAGTTTACAATCTACAGCTTCTTTGGCTGCAGCTTTAGATTGCAGTGGCTTTTTGCTTGCTTGAAGCTTTCCATAGTTGGCTTGACGCGTTGCCTTCTTAGTTTGCATCTGGGTTTTGCATGGCAAATGTAATTTATACAAAATTAATTTACGTCATAAAAAGACTTTTGTGACTTTCACTCTCGAGAGGAGTGAGACAGCGAAAGAAAGAGAGAGAGAGAGAGAGAGAGAGAGAGAGAGAGAGAGAGAGACAGAGAGCTTTACCGACTGTTGACTGTCGACTGCTAACTGTGAGCTGTTGATGTCATAAATGTTGCATGGCACAAAAACACACACATGCACAACGGCACACACACACACACACAAACTCACTTGCAATGAGAGAGCAACAAATATGCATCGAAATAAAATAAAGTATAAGCCCAAAAGTAGTAAACCCAAAAGCACTGGCCAAAAGGCCCAGAAGCTGTGCACAATTTATGCATGAACACGCCCCCTTTAGCGCCTCCAATGGCTGGCAACATTTTGTTGCACTCGCACTCACACTCACACTCGCACTCTCAATGCCGACTCGCCAGGCCAAGCCAAACAGAGTGAAAGAAGAAGCCGCTGTGGAAAGGCCCGTTGCCAATTGTAAATGCAGCTTAGAATTTGCTGCAAATAAAGTGAAATGGCAACGGGCTGCTCCAAAATTCCAAACACACAGCCTGCAGCAACGACAGAGGGACGGGGGGGGGGGGGCATAGGGAAAAGCCAGCAAGGCAGCAAGGGCAGGCAACACACACAACAAGAACAGCAAAAAATTGGCAATTTAACATTTGACGTTTTCTACGAGACTTGTTCAAACAATATACTTGGGAATTTGTTTTAATGCTCAGTCGAGGCAAGAGTTGGCGTTTGGCGGAGTTGACGGGCGGCAGCCTTAAGCTCCACACGAGGACCACGAGCCACGTGGTCCTAGGGAGAGAGAGGGGGAGGGGTAGTCTGTGGGCAACTGGCAATAATGGCTTTAAATTTTTATTAGATGACGACGCTTATGCGCCTTAGTTGCCTTTCATGCTGCCCCGGCACGTTGCAGCTGCTTCAAATGCTGAAATGTTTGTTGAAAATGCGATGCACTTGTTATTGTTGCATGTGTTGCATGTGTGTGCTTGTGTGTTGGCCAGAAATGTGCACAATATGCGTATTTGGAGTACATTTGTTGGCATCGAGCTGCTCATGTAGAAATAAGCATAAGCACTAATTACCTGAAATAAAACTGAAATACTCGTACAAGCTTGCACAATCCTGTGACAACTAAGTCGAAGCTTAGGTGCGCTTCTCTTAACAACCAGATGCGAGCGAGTATTTGCCGAGTTACCAAATCTGACCACATTTCAATCAGGCATGTCACTTTTGACAGTATCTGCGAACCCATTTAATCATCATTGCAGACATAGGATGTATGATATATGTATGTACATATGTGTATTTAATACTTGTCCATGTCTAGTGTAATTGCCATGTACTCTGCGAAGTTTGTTAATAACAACAAAACTGTCGACGTCTTTGAGGCGAGCTCGCATTATGAACTATCTTTGCATTCATAATTTCTACAGCAACACCTTGTGTAGGGATGTGTGTGTGTATGTCGGGATGAGTGTGTGTGTGTGTGTGTCCGTGTGTCGGTGTGGTTGCTTGTGCATTTAGCCAGCTGCCCCTGAGCGTATGCTACACTTTATTTAATGTGGCTGCTGTTGCCTAATTCGCATAATTACGCGCTTATTATTTTTGCAAACTGTCTGTGCGGCTATCTCGTTCATTCTCCCTCTCTCTCTCTCTCGGTCTCTCGTTCTCTCCTTTGTGTTGTTGTTTGTGCGTAATTGTATTTCGCTTTGCGTGTATCCAGTAATTGTATTATTTGCATGATTTTATTATATTCTACGCTGCCGTTCAGCAGCCAGTGTGAACCGAGGCGCCTCAGCTCGGCACAAAACGCCGCGCTGTGCCCATAATTAACCAAATAAATAAAACAGTCGAAAACTGTTCAGCAGATATAACGGCATTTTAGTAGAGCCTAAAGGGAAACGGAGGTGGGCAACATCCAAATACAAATATAGCAACAACAACACTACAGCAACAACATGTGGCAGTATTATTGAGTATTGTCTATGCCCCGTGGGTTAGATTTGGCCTTTTTGTTCATTGCCGCCATGACAACAGCAAATTAAATGACTGTCATTTCACTTTTTCTACCCTTTGAAACGACCGCCGCTAAAGATGCAGATTTCGTCCACATAAACTATTATAACATCAGTTAAAGTTCGATAAATAAATTAATCCTTAATCTGTACAAACCATTACATTTTATATGGAATAATCTTATAAAGGATGACATTAACACTACATTAGTATTCAGCTGTTTCGCCTAATAATCATCGAAGTATTATAACAATAATCTAAACCACATTTTCCAGTTGAAATTAATATGGATGCGTAGCATATTATTTATGTATTTCGATTATAACTTTCTTAGAATTTTATCATAATTTGAAACGATTATTGCGATATAATAATAAAAAATGTTCATTTCAATTTATGCAAATAGTTTTAGTTTTTTCATAATAACAAAATTATTAATTGATTATTTAATGTTGTACTCCTTTAATAGTAAAATTGTTGGCCTCGAGCAATTTGAATTAAAGAGAAACTTAAAAAGACAAATCCAAAAATATTTGTATAAATATTTTATTAAAATGATTGTTATTTAAATTGTATGCTAGCACGTAACTTAATTAAATATTTCTACATACATATATTAACCATTTGTAGGGTATTTGGTAGTCACTAACAAAGAGCTTTACATATTTCGAATGTTTTTTTGTTATGACCGATCCATTGTTTTGTTCGCCGGATTACTTATTGGCTGCTTTGCAAATTTGGCATTACTATTTGTCTGTTTGTCGATTCGGCAATGTATTATGAAGTTGTGAACATAGCTAATTGAAAAGTTTTTGCCACATTTAGCACTTGGCTGTGCTTGGTTTGCGGATTTCCAAGTTTGCAACAATGTACTCTGGATTTATATATTTGGTTTTTATGCGATTTGCGGTCATCCTTCTTACGATCAAGAGAAAAACTGTTTAAGCAGCTTAGCAAAATTGTAAACACACACACAACTAAATATGCTGCCAATCAGGACATATGTATGTCATTTATAAACTCGACTATACTTCAAAATAATACAAAATGATTAAATCGAATTTAGTACGAATTTCAATTCTCTAGAAAACTTATTTATAACCTCTATAATGGGACTGAAAATTTACATATGGTAAATGATTTCCATGTAAATTGTCATACACAATGGCAGTTGCAGAGAATTTGCCATTTCTAAAGGTGCTTGCGGGTTGACTTTCCTGGAATATAAAATTAATTTGGTACTCAACTCTGGCGTTCAGTTATGATGTTATTTCAATCAATCAAATCTGTAACATACGTATTGAGTCGGACTCGTAATTTTGTAAGTATTATTCATTCAATTACCTATTAGATTACGAATATATACTTAGTTCTTTAGACCTTCTTTAAGTTTGGCAATTGCTCTCTTTGTTCAGCTATTAGCTGGAATCGGCCGTGTTCATTCTATGGGATAACAAAAAACAACTCTGCTTGAATAGAGAACCATCACAAGTTGGCACTCGCAGCGTGTTCGACTTAGAAATACTCTGTGTAAAGTTGTTTGAGAACTTTTGCTACTGAAAGTATGCTGACACTTGAGAGTTAAATGGTAACCACCTTGTAATACTATTATATGAATTTAATTCGATTGTTTGAATTGTTTTCATTAAATGTCTAACTCAATTGTTAACTTGTTAACTTTGACGTCTTGTCCAAGCCTCATCCGGTTCCGCTGTGACACACATTCACACACATAGTGACCTTCATTCGCCTGGGAATACACACAATTATACCCACACCCACACCCCCACACAGACACACGCACACATTAAGTGGGCAATTCAATAGCCTTTTGGAGGCAGCCTGTTGGGTTCATGGGCTCATGGCTCACCGCCGCCAATAACCACACAAATTACATTTATTTAAGTTCCGTCACATCAAACGTTTACGGCTCTTGGCCACAGACACACACACACACACCAATTATATATACACACAAATACAGACACACAAGAGAGTTTTCCCTCTGCTCATAACTCACATTCTCCATGCAACAATTGCCCATCTAATTCACTCAACTGCTCACCTGTTGGCTCGCTCCGTCGCTGACATCGTCATTTGGTTCCCTTCGCTCTCGCTGTCTCCAGCGTCGTCATCGTCATCGTCAGCGTCAACGTCTTCTTTCTTCCGTTGTCACTCTCGCTCTCTCTTTCGTTTTGATTGTCGTTGGCTTGGTTGCCGGCGGCGCAGTTAATGTTGTCTGATTTCATTAGCGCAGTTCTCGAGACTTTGCCACTCCCCCGCCACCGCTATCTCCATCGCTCCCCTCCCTCCATCCCTTCTGCAGCGAAACCCAAAACGCAAACGCGTATTGACAGTTTTCGTTGGATGCCAGCGTTAAAGATACACGCGTAATTTATCTCTTCACGTTTCTTGACTGCTTCGCACGCCAATTAGACGCACCTCGTCGCTGACCCCTCACTCTGCCCTCGCCTCCCCCCGCGCGTACCATTCAGCTGCTAAAGCATTTTACATGAACTTGAATGAGCTTATTATTGGTATTGCTTTTGTCGATGGCTTTCAATATTATTGATACCCCTACTAAACGCATTTGCTCGCATACATACGCATGTATTTGTATATTTGTGTATATTCTTGCTCTGTTTATAGGCATCACAATTTTCCCACTGGGCTAAGCCGCTGTGCTGCGTCCGCTTCTGTGTTTGTGTCTCACCTCATCAATGCCACCAGCAGCAAGAGCAGCAGTTTCAGCCAGACGCTTGTTGTGGCTAATTTGCTTTTATTATTCGCATTAAACTTTATGCTTATGTTTATGTTTTTTTCTAATAAAATTCGAAAGAGCCAAGAGACGCCTGCCAACTGCCAGCGAGCGACTGCCGATCGAAATTGAGACATTGTTTGGCAGTGCGAATTAGCCGAAAAATGTTTCGCCCTTATCAGCTTCGTTGCCGTGCATTTTAATGGCCAGTTTAGACCAACAGTTGCAGCTTACCAGCAGCGCCACCAAAAATAGAACCAGCAACAGCAACAACCATAGTCGCAGTCACAGCAACAAAAGCAGCAGCAGCAGCTGCTCGTGGGCATAAGCAATGATTAGAAATTGGCAGCAACGATGGGGCCGAAGCCTATGAAGCCATGAGGTAATAGTACTATTATCATTTTGGACATGTGATTCACACATGACGCGTAATGTGTGACCAGCCGATCAAATTGGACGTCGTCATGCCAATCTGATTACCATAAATTGCACCAAATTACAGATGTCCCTTCGGGCTTCATTAATTAAGCCAATAGACTGAATGTTTTGCATAAAGGAATTCAATTCAGAAGCCAATATCATCTGTTAGCATTTCAATTTTTTCACTATTATGTGTGTGTGTTTTTTCTTGATTCGTTTAATTTGTAATTGTATCCAATTTTAATAAAACCTAAGTACCCAAACATGAAATTTCACATTTTTCTAAATTTAATATTTAGTTTTAAAGCGACAATTACCACTTTTGTTATTTTAATTCACATTTCATTTCATTTAATTACATGCTCATGGAATTGAGTATAATTGTAGTATAAATTCGAGCTACAAATTTAATTCCTATATATTTTTGATTCCTGTGTCAGTTTTTTGCTCTAGAAATTAAGTAATTTTGGAAAGACTACAATAATTTCTAATCTACACCACTTCGTTTATTTAATATGAAGATTAAATATGTGATTTCAAGAAGACGACGCAGTTGATGTTTTAAATAAGAACATGAAAACAAATTCAATTTTTTCACTTTGCATGTTTTGATTGACGAAATAAAAATAGCATAAAAGCATATTGCTGAAATAAAAAAGTGAAATAAAAAGAAATGAAATCCAATCACTGTTTTTAAAGACATAAACAGAACGAGACACTGCTAAAAATAACGGGGTTTTTTAACATTGCAAAGTCTAACTGGAATACGCAAAAGCGAAAATGAAACTTGGCTTGTTGGCTTTTGGTCATTTCTGCCAGCTTGGTTGATATACATAATAGTATGTACGTATGTAAGGCTGGTTGTTTGCCCCATTTTTTGGTTGTCGACAGCGTTTGCGATCGAAAACATTTGCCGCCCGCGCATAACCCTAGCCCAGCTTAATTAAATTCTCGGTGTCTGGCGAATTTCAATTATATTTTGTGACCTATCAGTGACAACAATAAACAAGGCGAATCGGTCGACAACAGCTAGCATAAACACAAGGCTCTCCAGCCTTGTTTGTTATTATATTCGCATATATCTACATTCATATATGTAAAATATATCTGGATGTGTGCGTGGATATAGGTAAAGGTCTCCTCGCTGTTTGCCCTCCCCCCAAACCGACGTAGCAAGCACACACAAATGTGTCATAAAAACAGGCGTCGCATAACTCTGCCCCACATCGCTACCCGGGAAGGGAGCTGGCTGCCTCTGGCTGGCTGACGCTGTCCCCTGCACTTGGTTGTTTTGTTTTTTATGCCACACCTCGATGCAAATCATTGCCACATCTGACGCACATGTGGCACGTAACAGACACAGCGACAAGCTCGTGTACATCGCTGTTGCCATTGCTATCGCCGTGGCCGATGCCGTTGCAGGATTTTGCCTGTTTTCTGATTGTCGTCGACGTCGAGGATATCAGCAGCGACTGGCGCTTCACTGCCTTCTCCTTCTCCACCTGGTGCTGTTGCTGCTTCCCCTCTTCGATTCCCTTTCCTTGCCCCTTGTGTCAGCTATCTGCTTCGACATTTTGTAGGCGCTATGGCGTGCGAAATTGTAATTTTTTGTGTTGTCTCGCTGTGTAGCTCACCCTCCCTTCTCCTCCCCTACCTGCTGCTCCTGCCGCTGTCTATGTTATGCTCTGTTGTTGGCTTTTTCGGGAGGTGTATGCATTATTAAGAATATACTCAGCTGTCAACAAGTCAACGTCTGGTATCCTACGCAGCTTCTGCCTGCCTACCCTGTCCACCCTGTCTGGGGGAGCGTTGTTTCACCCTGCCTATCAATGCCGAAACATTTGAATTTGTGACGCCTTTGCTTTTTTTTCCTTCACTTTTTTGGTCCACTTCAGGTCGATGGTGGTTTGCTGCCTGACTGAGCGTCTCGACTGACCTAAGGCTACTTTTAGTCCGCATTTAGCGTTTAAATGTATTTCGGACAGCTCGAGGGGGGTTTCGGGGAAGGGGAAGGAATGTGCGTACTGCTTTGGCTTTGACTTTGGCTGCTTTAAGTGCTTTAACGACCATTTCGTGTTCCCACCCCAGCGACGGCTAATGATCGCTGTTATTGAACTCCCAACTGACAGCTTCAATTTTGCAGTTCTGTCCGTCCCCCGCCCACGTAGTCGGTGCCATGGCCTTAACTGGCCCGCCGATGAATCATGAGTACGTGCCGAAAGTTTTACTTTTGAGTTTTTCCGCTTTTGCTGCATGAGCTGTAAAACTTGGCACTGCTTGACCTGCACCAACAACAACACAGTGTGCGCCGTTGCTCTGCTTTCTGATTTCTGCTTCAAAATTTATTTCATATTTTCGCTGACAAAACGAATAAAGGGTAAGAGAAAGAGAGAGAGAGACAAACAGAGCGCGGCACACGAAACGCGAACTGAAAGTGGAACAGAAGCTGAGTTGGCCGCTTTGGCTATTTACTTTTCATTTATTAGAACTGCAAAACGAACGACCGAGAGAAAGAGAGCGACGTAAAAGCGCGATCTTGCAGTTACATGCTGTCTATCGCGCTCCACTCCCACTCCCACTCGCGCTCAAACAGCATGGCTAACCACACTTTTTGGCTCGTCACTTTTCCTCATTGGACACGTGTTCACAAATATTTGTGCTACGTGGGTGCACACCTTCGCCCACCGCATTCCCGCGTCCTTTTTCATTGGATACCCCTTTGTGTACCCTCGACTGCAGCAGAGAATCGCGGGTATGTCTGGCAACGTCAGCCGATAGATTAAGCTGTGTTATCGATACGGTTATCGGACTTAACAGCTGAACCAATCAATTTCACTTGCCGCGTTAAATTTAACGCGATTCCATTGTGCACAGGTTATTTTAGTTTACAATATACACGCGTCATCAGAGCCATTGTGTTATGGGAATTGAAAATTATTTCATGCTATGCTTTTAATAATCCAGCTATTTTTTTGCGATCTCGATTATTGACACAGCTTGTTCGTATGTATACATACGAACAAACATAAAAAAAAAACAAACGGAAACGGACGCAAAAAAAGTTCGCCGAATATCGACAAATTTACCGGACGCACATATTTCCATGTTGTTTCCCTGTCGCTTTTTATGTGGCACGCTGATTTTCAATAAACACGGGACACACTCGACGCGCCCGACGGACGACAGACGACAGACATTCAGACTGGCGATGGGTTTAAAACCATTTGTCGGTCGCTTGGCAGCTGATAATTTTTCTATTTTCAGTCTGTGGCCCGTTGCAATTTAATTTTTGTGTTTAGCGGCAATTTTAGGCGACGACACACACAAAGTATTCTCCAGTCTATTCATGTGTGAGCTTTCCTCTTGCATTCACTTCTGTTTCTCGTCCTCTCAGTCTGTCTCTGTTTGATATCGAAATTTAATTTCGAGGTGAAATTGTAAACCATTGACGTACGTAGTTTGGACTTTAAGACCAAACAAACCAAAGCGTACCGAGCCAAACCAAACCAGACCAAACGATGTGGCCAGGAATGTTTGTTGAATCTAGAACCATGTTTATGTTTGTACTCGGCTCGTATTGAATGTTACCTGGTTTTCCATACGAATTCCTGTCGTTTTCGCCGAACAGCCGTCTATTTGTTGCCTAGTTGCAATATTCGTATTTGCACAAGTTTGCTTTTCGGATCTCCCTCTTATTGCTGGGTTATTACATTTTGCCAATTGCCTGCATTTTTGCGGCTTTCTAATTGATGCCACCACTCGGACCAAGCATCATTTCGACTGCAAATGAAACGACTCACAAATTTATAGTCTTAAACTAAGTGCAAACGAATTCGCAATTCCTGTAACGAATATTGCAAATTTTCGGATGCAAACTTGTTGTTTGTAGTCTGCTTTTTTTAGCCCGTTTCATGCCTGTTGTGTGCGTATTGCAAATAGATTTAGTAAATATTCCAGTTTGTTTAAACAATGTGAGGAAACTGTTACTTCCATACATATGCATATGTAAAGATCAATTATTTCCGGAACGCAATTATGGGGTGTTCTAAAAAATGTAAACAAAAAATTTTAACCCATTTATTATAAAGTGCCGGCAAAAAGTAATAAATATGAAATGATCATGTAAATTTAAGCGTAAGCCAAAAAATTACAGAAATAAATATTTTTTTTATATTTAATTATATTTAATTTTTTATATTTAAAATAATTTTTTATTTTATTAAGTGTAGAATCTGTACAGCAAAGTTATAGTACCTTAACAACACATATATAGAAAATGAAAAAGAAACGAAACCTCATCACAATTATGAGGACTTCACAAATGAATATCAGCCTTATTGGCGCCTAATTGTTTTGGAAAAGCCTTGCCGTTTGAGCCGCTTCAAAGGCCTCGCTGGAAGTAACTTCCTGGCTAGTAGGCTGCGGTGTCTTAAAAGCTTGTCATTATAACAGCTGATATGTCTCCCAATCTGCTCTTCTACCGTATGCAGCTTTGAATCTCTGTGGAGAGTAGTGCCCCGCACGTACCAGGGACAGTCCGTTATATATCTAAGTATTCGATTCTGCAACGCAATAAATATTAAAATGAATACTATTTAGTTGATTATTTATATTCATGTCTGAAATCGTTGTCATCTCCTGAATAACTTTTAAATTCATTTTAAGAAATCCGAGAAAAAACTTTTAAATGTTAGGCGTAATAATAACAGTTTTCCAAGTTTTTGAAAAGTTGAGTGGTTGGTAGAACACGACTGCTTAAATTACATTCTCAACCTTTCAACGGCTGCCAGTTGCTATCGTTATTTGCTGCCACTCTTAAGCTGTATATTTATTATAGCCCACTTTTAAGCTGTCCGTTTAATATTTGCAATCTGTTATGGTATCTCTCTTTCAGCAGCTGCATATTCGCTACTCGTTTCAGGTGCATTGTATTTATTATTGATGCAACCTTGCATTGCAATAGGCAATTGCCAATGAGCAACACTCTAAGTGCACACTTGATGCCATAATATGGCCTCAAATGTTATCTCTGTATGGACAGTACTGTGCTCAGAGACCGGGCTATCTAGTTACCTTCTTAGCCTTGACATAAACGGTGTGTGCAAGAGATACATAGCAACAATAGCTGTGAACACACATGTGCAGCTAGACAGCTAGAAATTCAATTGCATAAAGCTAAAGCCGAAGACATTCTATTCAAAAACTTCGGAGGTAACAGGGGTAAACTTACCCGCCGTAACTTTTCGACTCTTTGCACTGACTGCACTGACATGCAAAGTAGCAGAAAAATTGTCTGGCAAAGTTGGCAATCAGACGCACAGACGGACAGCCAGCCCTTTCCCAACCTATACTGGGTACCCCTCACTTAAGCTAACATTCTTCCAAGCCAGACGCATAAAGTAGCTGAGAATGCTGCCGATGCTGCTACAGTTGCAGCTGCTGTATCTGTGCCTTGTAATTGTTGCTGTAGCTGAAACTTGTAAAGCTTTCGTTGGCGCATTTTAAAGATTTTTTTTAACAGCACACAGCAGAGCGCAGAGCGTAAACTTGTCGAAAATACTCGTTCGTATATACGAAAATTGTTTAACAAGTTGAATGCTGCCAACGTTGAGCAGGCGAAAGCAAAAATTAAAAATAAAAAATAAAAAATAGAATAAAATAAAATAGAATAAAATAAATGAAGAACTTTTTCACCTGCTTGGCTGTTTTGCCAAGCCGGCCTGCAAAGTTTTCACACCGAGCCATAAGTTTGCCGTTTGTGTCGTTGCTTTTTAGCAACTGGAAATTCCAGCAGAAGCTTTGGCTTTAGCTTTAGTTTCACTTGCAGTTAGCAGAGCCGGGTCCAGCTCCAGCTCCAGCTGTAGCCCCAAAGCCAGCTTCAAGTTGAACTGCAACTCCAACTCCAACTGCACCTCAAATAGCAGCCCGTGCTGGAGTTTCTCAGCTTTTAATTAAATAATTTCAGCCAACAATGGCAGCAGCAGGCAGCAATGAAATGTTTTCCAGGCTTTTGAGTTAACATTTCATATTTGATTTGGCTTTAAGTTTTCTGCAATTATTTCGGCTGGCAAAATATTTAACTGCATTTCCTATTGATTTTAGTGCTTTGTAATCAACTTGGCAACCTGCAGGCAGCCAGGAAATTGACGATCTCCTGCAATTGTTGTGCCTTAGCAAAGCCGTAGCTCCAACCGAAGCCAGAGCCAACGCCAGAGCCAAAGCTAAAGCCAAAGCCAAAAAGCAATTGCCATAGTCATTGCTTTAGTTGTGGTTGTTGTAGTTGAAGCCATAGCCAGCAGTCATCCAGGAAGTGAGCGCAGCTGCATTTTGTCTATTTTTCTTTAGTCTTCTTTACACACCCACACACATGGCCACACTCGTACATGTATGTACTTGTATATCACAGAAAGAGGTAGAGCTAAGGTGGGAGAAAAACGGCAGCGTTTAGTGCAATTTTACTCGACTTTTGCTGCTTTTGTTTGCACATGGTCAATAAATGAGCGTAATATTAAGACATTGATTCGTATGGCTAAAACGACATTGGTTAGTCAGGTATACAAGAGAATCAAACACAATGCAACCTTTTGCTGTTAACTTTGATTCCGATGGTCAATAACAATGCAATAGCAGTCAGCCTAAAGGCATCCACTTGCATCCCCCACTGGCTTTCTTCCTGTGTCCGGCAAAACAGCAAAGCGATTCCTTAGATCAATAACTGAATATCAACAAGTAAACACGTGACTTAGCTCTAATCAATTTCGCACAACATTTTTTATTTCCTATTCTAAAATTGCATAAATATACCAATATTCTACAAACATGTCTTCTGTTCGAAGTGTCTTTACAAGCTTACATTTTCTTACGTTGAAGTGTTGTTTGTGGTTAGCATTTCTTTCGGCCTCTCTCTATATGTTGGTTATCTTCGAACACATCATTCTATTAGGCTGGGTTGACTGACAATCTTTCTGACCGTCCGAAAACATTCGAAATCAAGCGCCTATCGCTGTAAATCTTTCTGTCATATTTTTTAACACCTTTTTATTTATATCACTAGGTTTGAGCATTTGTCTTAAGATCGTAATGATAACTATACTTAAATTGTGGCTCTACTCTATCTCTGGAATCTCTAGATTCTAGGGTAACGTTTTGTTTTCAAAAAATTAAGTCGATAGACAGAGCTCAATAATACGTTGGATCTTGATCAGTAAACTTTTTAAAATACTTTAAGCCAGTGCAAGTCTTGATTTTATTTCCCATAAACTCGAATGCGCGCAACGTGCATGAAATAGATTGAATCAATTACCTGTGTCAGGATATCTCTGAGTGCATAGAAGAAGAATGCTGCAAATATTTCATATTCCAAATTGATGTTATTGCGCAGCGCTTACCTTGTGAAGTGGCAACAATATTTTGCAGCTCAGTTGCAAGATGCTCAACTAAATGACAGCACTAGTGTATGCCATGGTTTTTAAAAAGTCAACTAACCTAACTCTGCTGGACCCTCCACAAATTAACACACTCACACACATATTCGCAAATGTACGTATGTATATATGTATATGTGCTCTTAAATACCTGAACACACGTGCAGGCAGACAAAGAATTTGTGACAAAGCTGGCGGTGCCTGCGCTGCCTGCAAGCATGCAGTACTTTGATATGGATGAGCTCGAGTGGAGAGTGGACAGCAGGGTTGCAAGTTGGCCAACGTGCAGTGCAGCGAGCCAAAGGCTAATTCAGAGTCAGAGCGCGCACAATGCGCACAAACAATAAACACAGAAAAACAACAACAACACATCTCGTCCCGCTTTCTGTATTGTATTATGACAGTCATCGCGCCTGCAAGTATGCAGTGATTTTTTTCTCTAAAATGCACCGCTTTCGCCTCTCGCCTCACACTTTGTGTACCATCGCTCTGTGCAAGTTGTAAACAAGAACTCGCTACAATGGCAAGGTGGCAATAGTTGACAACGACGCTGTGGTATTCTAGGTGTTCATTGTCCAGGCTCTGCTCCTCATGCATGACCCTATCAAGCAGACAGACATACCTACAAACATATGTACATGCATACATACATACAAGCCGTATGCGTTTGTATGTAAGTCCGAGTCCGCCAACAGGAACAACGCTTGGCATATCAACTGGTCGGACATGGTGTAAACACGTTTAATGTTGTTGCCCATGTCGTCCATTGCACTGGGTGCAGTTGCTCCAGCTCGGACTTTGAATCGGACTGCACTGCTGCTTCACTGTTGCTACGTTTAATTTAATCTACTAGTCGGGCTGCTACCTTGACATGCACTAGCCCAGTCACCTCATACACACACTCACACTCACACTCACACAAACACACGCTCAGACACATGGGACAGGCTGCATGCAATATGGCTTAAAGTGGAAATGTGCGTGTGTGTGCTTTGGCTTGTGTGTATGTTGGCTGCTTGAGTGCACCGCAAGTCCATTTAACTTAACTTTGCCCGCACATGTCCTACTAGCATTGGTTGGCTTTCGAATGTTCACTGGGTCCTCTTGCAATCGCCCTCTCTTTTTCTGACACTTTTCTCACTCTGCTGCCGCTGGTGCTGCTGCTGCTGCCTGTCTCACTGCATCACTCAAACGCACGGCCAAATGGTGACAGCACTGCGTGTTCATATCCATGTGTGCATGTGTGTGTGTGTGTCCGTATGTTTGTGAGCAACGTAATTTGCATGGTCAGCATGCAATAGCAAGGGAGGCGGACACGAAAAAGGATGCGTGTGGGGGCGCAGACGCCACCAGATGGCAAGGAAATATGTATGACAGAGCATACCGTTGCTAGCTTAATTGCATGGCACAGCATTGACAACTTCATGCTACTAAAATTCAATTGTTGATGCCAAAAAAGTGCTGCCTTCTTTCAGGCTGTTTGCTTCCACAGGGGCGATTCATCGTTTTATTAGTGTCACTCCTTAAACTTGCATATCTGTTTTTCTTTTCGGGTGCCGTTCTTAAGCATTATTCAAAATGAAAAGCAAGTGATCACTTTTTAAATTTGACATTCACTTCCCCTGGAAGGTAGATTATAGGTCAACTTTATGCATATATTGCATGTGTGTTCGGTCACATGAGCAACTCATATGGCGAATAATGTTAACGAAAAAAAGTGTATTGTACAAGTGCCGCAACACGCAAAACATTAAAAGGATTTTTTTTTGTTACTGCGTTGTTCAGCGTCAGAGTCAGGGAATCAAAATCAGACAAATGTTCTCGTTTACTTGTACATGTGTTTGTATAACAAGACTCGACTCGAAAAAAATGCGAAACAAAAGGTGCGGCATTTTCAACCGTTTAAATTTTTTTTATGTCTGTCAGACTATGAAATGTACGAATCATTTGCGAACGATTTAATTTCAATTGCATGGGCGTTAATCAATAACCATAGCACACAAAGCCAAGCGATTTAAAAATCGAATGCATTGAAAAAAACAAACATGCTTACACACTATAAACTTCAATAGTAAATAAAAATCTGACCAATGTAAAAAGCAGGCACTAAGCTTAGAGCAAATATGCAGCGATTTATATTGAAAGCGCGCCAGGCTGCCATCAACGGCATGTGTTTATCAACACTTTTCCTATAAAATTATACAGTACTGTTACATTCTGTTGACCACCCTGTCTCTTAATTGACCCTTCAATGTTGGCACCAATTGTAGTTTTACCTAATTTGTATGAATAACGTTTTTGTTTTTTTTAATAAAAAAACACTTATTTTTATATATATTAAAATATAAAAATCAAAGAAATAAATGACAATTCAAGTATATAATTTTTCTCTCCTAATAAAGTGAAACTGGTATATTTTAGGGATTCACAACTCACCGTAATGTGACTGCAAATGGAGCAATAACTAATTTAGAACTTCACATTTTTCTCCCCAATAAGCTGTATTTTTAACTAAAATCGAATTAACGAAAGAAGAACACTAAAAAAGAAAGAAAACATTGGTATATACCATCCAGATATTTTGAAATACGTGGAAATAAAAAGACGCCAATTTTCGCACATAAGAGATATATCGCACGAATGTGGTAAGATGATAAATACTGTAAGTAACATACAGTAACTAAATATCATTTGCCTGTAATTTGCAAATTTCATCGACTCAACAGGTTAAAGAAATACACTTTTTAGCAAAAATGACTGCCAATATCATTTACACAATACATTAATTTATATGATTCGGCTGAAAAGAATCGATATTTGCCCAACAACAATTCATCGATGTTGTCGTCGATACTTTTCCACCGCTACCAAGCAGAAAGCAGAAGTTCACAAAATTTTAAAAACATTAAAAATAACATTTACAAAGCCTTATTAAAAGAGAATTGGCCCGCATTGAAATACAACGCTGTTGTTTCTATGCAACGGTAAGAAAACAAATTGATTTATGGCAATGACTTCCTTTAAGCTAACAAACAACTGACGGCACATTTTTGTATGTTTTTCCCATGAAATAGACCGCTTCTAAATAAAAAGTAGCATTGAATAATGAATGAAATCAACGCATTGGTTACAATTCATAGCACTGGAATACACTTAAACTCAACAAAACTAAGAAGAAACACCAATTTACCTTAAATTCCTCAGATAATACTCAAACATTAATCACTAGTCAAATGAACGGCTCTCGCAGATTTAAATCACTACGAGTTGTGCGCTTTGGTGATATTCTCTATGATCAGCAAAGACGTCTTATATTGCTATGTCGCTCCTGTCAGCATCACTTTCTTTCCTTGGAGGCATTTCAGTCGCATCTCAACAAATGCATAGGTGTTAAGCACATAGTGTCATCTATTGACCAACTAGAGTACGACGAGGACTCGCGAGAGACAAGACTAGTGAATGGCCAACAAGAGGTAGACTTGAATTTCAGAATTAAATTGTAACAGTAACTAAATATCATTGTGCTTGTCTTTTTAGTTGTTCATTTACGAGCCACAAGCTATTCGAAAGAGCAGCGACAGGAAAATAGACTGGGAGGCGGAACTCGAGGATCCCCGCTGGTACACAGAAGACTCGACAAGGACACTGCCATGCAAAGCGAAGCAATCACCTGCCAATGCCAAAGAGAATGTCTCAAAAGTTCGAACACGCTTTCAGACCTCGAACGAGGCCCAGAAAGATAGAGATGCGAGACAGGCACAACAGCAGTCGGATGATGATGCGTTGCCCGTGCCACCCAAGCGTATGCGACAGTCAACGCCAAGGCGACCCATTCTAACAAATCAACAGCAGAGCAAACGCAGCAGCCTCGATATACCCGTATCGTCGTTGAAGACGAAAGCACCGAATATTGAGGACTTGAAGCAATTGCATGCGAGTGAGCCAACGACAACAACTGTAACACAAAAAGCCTCTGCAGCAGGTGCATCACCCATGGTTGCCATACCAGTATCCAATGTGACCAACAATGGCGACACACAACAAATACTCAATAAGTTGAGAGCCTGTGGCGTAGAGGTGAAACGCCGCAATACTCGTGAGATTTTCAAAATTGCAGACGATGCAGCGGCAATCGCCAAGAAACAACAAGCGCTTGATATAATGCGGAAACTGCAGTCGAATGGTATTAAATGCACGAAAGTGAACAAGCAATAGGAATACAACTTTAGAATTAAGCCGTAAATCAAAATGATTAATCAATTGCATTCAACATTTTCTTATTACATTGTGTTTCATGTACAAAAATTAAAATGCTACAAAATCATCAATTAATCAGACGCATAGTGTCCATCTTTAATTGTTTACACAAAAATAAGTAAAATTTAACTTACAAAATACAGCATTCAGTGTTTAAATTAATAACGCATTCAAATCATGTATTTTCTTGTGATTGTAATCCACTAAAGTCAATTACAACTGTACTTCGTGCGTGACAAGCAAAAGTTACTTGTGCGTTCATCTCTAGTTAGTGTGACCAAATAATTTATAATTTTTTTACAAAATATGCACTGCATATTTATGACATTCATCTGGTTGTTCAGAAGATCTAAATAGATTCTTAGTTCCCCTTAAGTTCTTAAAAGAAAGTAGTCTAGGCGATTTCTAATGTGATAGAAAAAAATATGAAAAGCAATTCGAATAGACTGCCTTGTTCAGTAGTAATAAAATGACACCAAGCTAGACATGGTATATTTTTTAATTTGACTTGCGGCCACACTGCTTATTAGGTGCCGCAAGCGTGTGTTTTCAAGTTGAACGAATTTTGTCAAAAATCTTGGCCTGCTGCAGTGCCGCTTAATTTGTTTATTTTTTATAGTAGTTGAAAACATAAAACGAAATTTGGAGAAGTGCCGCGTGTGGTACAAAAGGGCAATAACACAACCCAGGTAAGACGCTCGGGACGCCAGCAACGGCTTACATAATTGTTGAGCTTCTGCGGGCCAAATTTTGTTTTCATTTATAGATTTGTGTTAAACTGCATTGCGAAAATGACATCATACTTTAATATTTAGGTGCTTGAGTTGCATCAGAAACCTTGTTGTGATGAATGTTGAGTTGCTTTTAAAAGACTTTTACGAAAGTGCAAGCAAATTATGACGGACTGTTTAAGTTTAGTTATAAAACACGACAAACTCTTGTTTATGTGTAGTAAAGAAAAACGGTTACTTTAAAATTAAACTAGAAGCTCTTCTGACAATTTCAAACTCTTTAAGACATGCATTAAAACGTATTTTTTTAGTGATTTAAAATGTATATTTTTATTTTCAAATTTCATATTGTATTTTTAACTGTATTCAAAAATACTTGTTTGCCTGTTTTTGCACTATAACATGTAGCTTAACATCTCACCTATTTTCGAATATTTGAGAATTTTACTTAAATGGCTAATTGAATTCGTTTTGATTTTTTCATTTTATTTATTTTCCATTTGCATTTTCACACAAGTGCCATTGTTCAATTATGTGGTATTTCAGGCTAAACTATTTAGTGCATGTGCCCATTTTCTTCATTAATCTTTAATTGGTAAGTGGCATTTTGTAGTTGTTTATTTTATAATTAAACATTAACTTAAAGCTGCTTATTGAAATATAGTGCCAATTTATTTGCAATTCGTACACAAATTACAATTTTTCGTTATAAGTAATCACATATTTGATGACATATGACATAAGGTGTAGGAGTAATATTAACAATTTAAGAAACAGTTACACAGGACACTCAATACAAGTCAACAATTACGATACGTTTATATACGAAAATAGATGTAGATAATATGCTATATATTTTGTTTGTTGTTTTGCTTTTATGTAGGCATTGCGTACTTAATATTCAGTGTGAATTTAAATGCGGTATTCACTTCTCACTTCTCACGATTTACAATACAATTCATTTAATATAAACAAACTTTGAATTTATTCTTCGGCCACCGTTGCTGATGTTGTAGTTGCAGTTGCTGTTGCTGTTGCTATTCGAGGGAGCGTCGTCTCAGTTGCCGGCGTACGCTGCCCATGGCAGCGCTGCTACGATCAAGCAACTCATTCGAGAGTCTCGCCAGCAGCGGTAATTCTCGCATGGAAACATTCACCGACGGCAGCGGAGCCAGCTGTTGTTGCAGTTTCTTTATGGAAGTCGCCGCACCGGTGCCCTGGTACTGTGGCGTTACGGGCAGGCTGTGGGCAACTGAGGCGTGTGCACTAATCTTAATGATCACATCCCTGGCATCCACGTCGTCGACATCGGTGTGACGTTTGAGTGCCTCGGCGCCCAGTGAAACAGGTCGCAGTTCTGAAGATTTTGCACGCTCTGTTTGCTGATGCTTGGCTGCCTCCTTCAGCATCATCAGATGATCCAACTTGTCCACAGTAGCCTTCAGCTCGTGCTCCCACACATCGTTCTGTTGCTGGCCGTCGCCACCTTCAATGGGACGCACTGCCAATATTTTGACCTTTTGTCGCAACGCCTCCAACTGTCGTTCGTCGACGACGCCGCGCAACTCGTTGCCCAATGTGGTGGACTCATCGTAGTCGCAAACGTTGTCTTCCTCAGCCTCGTCCTCGGTCTCAACAGTGGACAACTGTGTGACAAGTGTGGCGCCGAGCGACATTTGGCTGCCCGCTATCGACGGATAGTCGCATTTCTCCAACTCCAGCTTGAAGTCAGGCAGCGATGGCAACGCACTGGAGGTGGGTGTGTTCAATTCGGCGCCAACTCCGGGCTCTCGTGTGCCAGGTGGTGGCGGCGAGGCACTTAACGTGGGATAATCGCCCCGCTGTCTATGTATGTCTTCGCTAATGCGTTCCAAATTTCGTAACGCTGTGGAATATGTAGACTTGGCGCATCCCACCTGCTGCTGCAACTCCTGAATACGATTCTTTTGTGTCTGCAATTGATCTTGGCAGACCTGCTTTTCCTCGAAGTAGGGTCGCGACTTGTTGATGCTACGCCTGAAGCGATCTTCCAACTGCTGCAATTTCTGCTCGGCGGCATGAAAGAGACGCGTGCGTCGTTGATGCTCGGCATGACAATCGGCCTTTTGTTTCTCCGCGTCCATCACCTTTTGGGTGGCATGATTCAACATCTCTTGCCAGGCATTATCGAACTGCCACTCGTGTGAGTTGGACATAAAACGCTGCTCGGCCAGCGCCACCGTTTCCTTAGCTGCGGCATGAATCTCTGCAAGAAGGCAATTGATTAAACCGACCCTCGAATAAGATTTCGTTGTTCACTTGCACTTACCATTGGCGCGCTGAAATTTGACTGCTGCTTGCTGGCACTCGATTTGGGCATCACGAGCTTTGTCGAGGGAGTCGTAGTAGGGACGCGCCTTCTCGATGCAGTTGCCCAACTTCTTTGATGAGAGCTTTAGGCGTCGCGTGGACTCGTTTAGCAGTATGCGAAATGTTGAGTTCGCCTCCTATTAAAGCCAACAAATATATAGGTATAGCGAAAGTTGAAAGTTTTTTGGGTAAACTTACCTCCAATTCGATTTCCAGTTTATTTATCTCATCTGTAGCACTATTGAGATTCTCAAGTTCAATCTGGAAATACATAGAGTAAACAAAACAAATTTATTTACTTATTTTGTTTTTGTACACGTATATTTACAGTTGCTGCTAATCGACAAACAAAAACTACGCTCTCCAAAACCTGCAACACCTAACGAACAAAATATGTCACAAACACCACCCAAGGATCCAAATGCTAAATACGATCTGAGCAAAATTGGAGCACGAGTCGATCGTGTCAATGTAAATGGTCTGTTGAGGACTCATAATGATTATGTGATGCGGGCAGCCGATGGCCTCTTCAAGACAAGCAATTTCCAGGACATGATGCTAGAGGCAATGGCGGCTAAATCATATCTGCATGAGCTGGGCATCTTCAAAGATGTGAGCGTGCACATAGACATCAGTCGTGGTGCAGATGCCACGCCTCAGGGCTATGAGATAACACTCAAGGGCAACGAATACTCCAGGATTATGGGCTCGGCGGGCACTGAGATTGGTCAGAACGAGGGCTCATTGCGCACAGAGTTGACCATACCCAATGTGCTCGGTCGCGGTGAGAGCATCTCGCTGCAGGGAAGCTACAGCAGCACCAGAGCCAACGATCTGCAACTCAAGTTCTGGAAACCATTCTTTCACACACGATTTCGCGAAAATCGACCAGAGTAAGTCAGCTATTGAGTTGAGTTTACTCCAAGTTAATTTTTTGTCATTTTGCAGAATGACGTTCAGTGTGTTCCGACAAACGGACCGGTATGACATCAGCTCGTTTCAGACCACAAACTTGGGATACTTGGTGGACTTCAGTGCTCACACAATGCTGGGCGTGGATGTAAGTGGAAAATCTATTTTGTTTTATAGCGATTGTCAGCCATTAATATATGTTTCCCACTCCAATAGCTCACACACTCGCTGCAGTATGAGAACTCTATTAGGGACGTCAGTTTGTTAAATAAATCTGTGCCCATCGCCATACGTGATCATTGTGGACCCAAGCTAGCGTCATTGTTGCGCTATTCGGTGGTCTTTGACAACCGAGACAGCAATGTGTTTCCAACAAAGGGCATTCTACTGAAGTCAGTCAACGAGTATTGTGGACTCGGCGGCAACATTTCTTACACCAGCAGTACAGCTCATGGCGAAGTGAATGTGCCGCTATTTGCAGGCTTGGTTGCACAGTTCTGTGGTCGTGTCGGCGTCATGAAGGAGACTAAGAAAACCACAATACTGCCCATTAACAATTTGTTCTACTGTGGGGGACCATTGACGCTGCGTGGTTTTAAGTACGGCGGCGCTGGACCAGTTGTTGATGGCACTCCCATTGGTGCCCAGACTTTCTGGTGTACTGGAGCACATTTGTGGACCCCGCTGCCGTTCGCTGGCGTCTTTAAGGGACTGGCGAGTCATTTTAGAATGCACTTCTTCTACAATATGGGCAATAGCAACAGCTTTAATACAGGTAATTCGACTTTAGTGCCTTTGAAGTGTTCCTGTTTTGTTCTAATGTATTCATTTCCTTGATTGTCCAGACAATATGCGCAGCGCTTATGGCATGGGAATTGCTGTAAAGCTAGCGGAACGTGCCCGCATCGAGTTGAACTACTGTGTACCTGTGCGCCGGCAAAACACTGACAAGGTTTTGAATGGTTTCCAGTTTGGCATCGGCTATGAGTTTGTCTAAATCCTAGCGATAATTTGGAAATGTACTTAGCGATAGAAGCCTTTAGAGACCCCAAAAACAAATGGAGTAAAATTGCAAAGCTGCTCACAAATAGCCACTGTTAGTTTGTAATCTACGATATTCTGTTGTATTTTTTTCGTCAATGCATTTTTTTCATCCTAAAATTTACTTGTAAACAACCAGAACACATTTTAAGTATAGGTTTTAAGGCGTGTATAGAAAATAAAACGATGAACAGTTAAATTGTTAAATTGAATACAAAGAAAATAAAGCCATGAGCAATTGAATTGTAAAATTGAATACAAAAGTGTTTGATTGAAAAGAGTAATTGAAAAAAATGTATTGCCATTAACGTAAATCAGATATGCAAAAATTAAATTAACAAATTAAACAACTAACAGCGATACGACTTGAATTATGAATTGCTCTATTTTAAATGATTTGGTTTACATAATATAACTTTGGAAATGAGCTTATTTAATTAAAATAGATTTTTGTCAGTTTATAAGTCTAGTGAAGGGTAACGCTTAGTGATAATGAAGCATGCGTACTCTCCATGGAGTGATGACGAAACTCTTGCTCTAGCCCTTTGTGAACGTGAAATTGCTTTTTGAGCAGCGAATTCCAAAGCAAACCTGAGGGCAAATGGCAACAAAAAACTCTATTCTCCCAAATAAATCTTTTGTCTATTGTTCGTCGTGTTTATTTTCTCTCGCCCGACCCGGGACTCGAACTCATCGCACAAATTCGAATCGTTCTTGCGTTACCAAAATCAGCAAGACGCAACTTAACACTATGCACCACATTAACATCGTTTAATCAGCCGCCACAAAGCCTTTTTAACAAAACAATGCCTTAACTTCGAAAACGAAATAAGGAATGTTCTCCTGGCTACAACGTGTTACCGGTATGAATTACGATCACTTCCCGAGAAAACAAAAAATAATTTCTCAGTAGAAAAAAGCTTTTTAGTAATATTTTACCATCTGCTAGGAACAGAAATGTGAAGAAAGCTACAAGTGCAGTGGATGCTCGCAATTCTTTGCATTAACTTGTTCCTGTTCTTTCGATGTTAAGGGGGCAGCGGGTGTGTATCTACGCCGCCCATTGTCATGGATCGCTGAACTGCATGCGGTTACGGGTTTTGTTTGGGTTTGTTGTGGTCGAAAAAAAACTGGTTTTAATTATCATATTTATTTCGTTTTTATCTGAATTTCGTCTGCGTGTAAATACATACATATGTACATACGTAGAGATATATCACAAGACTGGGCATAGGCAAGTATATACATACATACACACCTGATCATATTAATAGGTACACACATCAACTCAAATTTTCATGTTTGGATGGTTAGAGTATTAACTTGATTCCCAATTTCAGCTGCAATAGCCTTCGATGACTTAAATGGGTCGTTTTTGTTCTAAGATACTATGTAGTGGTCAAGGGTTTCCGTGGTTTTTTGTGGCCTTCCACGGGTTTCTTGTCTTGCTTTCCTTTCTAATGAATTCTTAACAAAATTATGAGACCTGTTCATTGATTTGGCAATGAAATATTATTATGATCAGGCGAAATGTGTGGTTGACTCACAATTTATAGAAAAGCTTTTATATACGGGGCTTCCCCTTTTTCAATTCTTTGTCACAGTGTAGCCAGATATTAGCAACAATAAAAAAAACCAAAAATGAAAACGCTATCAACACTTAAAGTAAACAAAAAAACCATCTATAATTAAATAATTTCTATGTGTATCTATTAATACGATCAGGTGTGTATGTAATGCATGTTTTTATTACAGCTTTTATGTAGCTTGTCCCAGTTTGATTTTTATCGTGGTCGCAGGGCATTTCTTTACATACCAGATATACAAACTTCGGTATGTAAAAGTAAGTATATACCATCAAAATATATGTATGTACACGCTTGGAATGAAGCAGGTCGTCGCAGGGCGACTCTGGAGGCTGATTGATTTAAAGGCCGAGTCGAATCGCCGGCTGCTTGACTAGCTGGCTGGCTACCCGAGACCGGTTTGTGTTTGAGTGTACCTTTTGGTTGGCCCCTAATAAACCAGTTTTATTTACGACGCTGAAGAAATTTCAAGAGTTGAACTTTCCTGGAATTCGCTGGCATCTGGCATTCGGCGCACAGTGGATAGCACAAAGGAAGCATACACCTTGTGCGTTGATGGCATTTTGACTAGCAAAGTGCTTGTTAATTAAAAGGTTTTCATCGCAACGCATTTGCTTTTCCAAGTCTTTTGCCCAACGATTTTGAGGAGCAACATGCAATAAACAGACAAGAGAAAAACAAAACTAACAGTTATAAACAAGTTGGCACAAGCACGCCCCCTGGCGGCAAATATAGCGCACTAATTAATGCTAAGTGCCGTGTGCAGCGGCCCTAAAAAAACCAAAGACAATCTTCGAAATGCATATGTACATATATCACAATGTATGTATAATACGCACACGAGTTTTCCATCCTTCAGTTGAATGAGCCGCAGTCAATGAAGATTGACAGGCGCTTTTGACATCATATATTTTTATACCCGCTACCCATAGGGAGAAGGGTTTATAGTTTGGGGGAAAAGGAGGAAAAAAAAAATTTGGGGGGGGGGGGTGTTGGGGGGGAGGGGAGGGGGTGGGGGGGGGGGAATTGGTTTTTAAAAAAAGGGGGGGGTAGAAAAAAGGGATTTATAATTTTTTTTGGGTTTTTTTGTGGGGGGGGGGTTTTATTACAATGCAATTGAATTGTAATAAAACTCTCAGTCCCTCACAAGACATTGACTGCGTCCAGCTACTTATGGATTCGAAGTAGGGGGAATATTTGTTTATCTCTAAAGAAATCAGCAATTATTTATTGAAGGTAAATTGTATGTTGGAATGACGACTCTGAAAATTGAACACTCATAAATATTTGCGAAACTTTTGCATATTTATTTATTATTTTCTGCCTCATGATCAATGTTCAGTAGAAAACGTGCAGTAAGTGCAAAAAATATAAAAATATATAAAAAAGCATATAAAGAAGTGAAGAAATATGTGTCTGGATAGAATGTATAGGAATTTTTGCCTTTTCTGGCTAACAAAGAATAACTCAATCAGCTACAGTGAATTATTCTTCAACAATTAAATACATTCTTCCAAATACCAAAAGATAGAAAATTTACTTATTGAAAAATCAGAAAAATAAAAAAAAATTAATTTATTATTCGAAGTACCATAACAAAAGCAAGCTTAACCATCTAGAATAACTTAATATGCCAGGCATGTTGATATATTGATTTGTTGTTTGCTCGTCAGTTCGTTTTTCTACTTCTTTTTTTTTTTGATGTGAAAGCATTTTGCATAAACAGGGTCAAAATCACATGATATAGACCCCCAACAAAATGCAATGCCGGCAATGAAACGTTGCCCAATCACGCGATGTGCTGACGTTTTTTGCATTCGTAAGAGAGCTTGAAAGGTGTGTGCACCACAACTGCTGTGGTAAAGGGCAAAGCAACTCGACCTGAGTCACAGACTATATAAATCAAATGGAAAAGGTTACAACCGCAGCTAAGGCGCGTATAAATATCTGAGAGTATGTTTCCAAGATGACGTGTTTCCATCGCTCACACAGACAAATGGGCGCCCTTTTGCGCAAATGGGCGATAAAGTTACTGATGACGTTAATGTTTGATATGTTGTACTATACAATAACTAACCAAGTTGTGCCGACTTAAGCATTTAATACTGGCTGTCAAGCCGGGTAACATTTCAAACTAAATGCGGGATTGTCATGTCCTTTTCTTTTGAGATGACAACTTGGTGGAAGCGCTAAGGGCAAAAGTGCCAAGGAAGTGGGTAAGTGAAAGTTGTTGGAGTGTTTAAGTTAACAACTATGCGATTGGCTTGAGCACTTTTAAGTTAGTAATATAATTAGGCAGGAAATGAAAGCTTAGTTTCAACTCATTGCAACTTTATCTAACAGCTGTCTTTGCTTGTCAGTAAACTGCGAGAACCAAAAGTTTTGGTTTTCTTGCGAATATCAAGAAAAATTTCAAGAAAGACAAACTTAGCACAGTGAATAATACAGTTGTGCGATAATCATATTTTTTATTATACTATCGTTCCTCTTTTTTCAAGCGGAGCACATATCATTAGCTTATTAGTTTGCTTCACAGCATCAACCCGTTGAGGACACACCCCAAACTAGTCGGAATGACGCCAGCCAAGCCAACTATGGCGTGATGTCCTGCCACGAATGCCTTCCCCAGCCTAACCTGACCTGACCTACTTGTGGTGGCCTCGTATCACGACAACTACCAGCAGAATGTCCTCCCACCAATTGCTGCGTCAACATTTGCCAAATAGGAAATGCGAGCCGTAATGGAAACTTTATTCATCGATTTGTTTTTAGCAATACTCTGGCAGGCAGGCAGACAGGCAGGCAGACAGGCGTGTAAAGTCATTAAAGGACATTCAACTCAATGCGTTCTCATTTGCGTCATAATCAGCAGAAAGTGGTACAGATATTTATGCATGCCTGTATTTATGTATTGGTGACAGGCAATTAACGCAGATTTGGCTAATAGAAAGTAGCTAATACTTGAGGCTGGGCTGGGAGGGTTAGGAGGCGGGAGGGCAGAGCGCTTGAAGCTAAAACTAAAGTAGTACAAGTGTTGTCGTCGCTGAGTGCGCTGAGAAAGTGTTGTTATATAAAAAAGAGTATGCCATGCCGCCCGAAAAAAAAAACAAAACAAAACATAAAATAAGAGTGAAACAACAACGCAGCGTTGCTTGACTGAAGCGCAATTGACCGAAACAATTATAATTAGCCCAAAACTTTAACCCACAAAAGAAAAGAGAGCAAGAGTTATGTCAACAATGCAAAACAGAGAGATGAGAAAATCCGATAAAGCCAAATGCTTGGTATGAATCACGAGCTTTGGCTTTCAGAAGTCAAATAGAACAGATTAGTCAAGCTTGTGCTTTTGTTTCTATCGCACATTCTTGGCAAACAAAAGCTAGTATGGGCTAAAAGAAATTGTTATTTGTAAACATAGGAATGGTCAACGGAGTTGAGCTGGATAACATTTTTAATTTAAGTGAATAATCTGAGAATATTCTTTGCATTAATTTGCAGCTTTTGATGTATATTAATTACTATCCTAAAGTAATTTCATTTTAGGTTCTTAATTACAATCTGCAGCCGAAAAGCTACACTTTTAAAAAGCATTTGGGGTTTAAACCGTTATTTATTTTGAGCACCTTATATCCTCACTCCTTAGTCTACCATTTTTTTTAACAGTACAAAATATTTTACTATTGATTCTAGATCATCCACATTTGTACAATAAATTTTGCACAATAAATTACCAATATATGTATGTATGTATTACCCCTTTTGAATTTATTTTTCAAACGCATCATCAAATTATTGATACTGCTTATTTGATAAGATTACTCTTGATATACATACATAGGTGTGTATGCCCGCTATTGAGCGAGATAGATAATATTGGAACAGTTAAAAGTGGCAATAACATAGTTGAAAGAGCGGAAATAAGTATTTGGCATTTAGCAAGATATTTGCTACTATTGACAAACACGTACTAAATATACTGGAGCAAATAATGACGAAAGCCTGCAGTATGTAATCAAATTGTTGGGAGCGTTGCTTATGGCAATAGAAATTAATTAATTAAAGCAAATTATACAAACAGCAAATGCCATTTGGTAACCGCTGGCAAAATGTTGACGACTTTTGGCGCAGATTTTTGTTATGCATCATTGAAGAGGTGGCGGCTCACGATAATAATGATGCTGAATGGCGATAATGATGATGCCACCTCGGAGCCTTGATGAAGAAGCACCGTGAAATACACACAAAAACAAAGCTTTGA
>JAWNPP010000003.1:0-114743 GCA_035047445.1 Drosophila siamana
GTGTGTGTGTCTATTATAAGCAAATACTGTGAACAAGCAAGCGGCTGACGCTCCGCTCTGCTTTGGACAACGACGGCGCTGCTTTGCCGCTATGTGAGAATAATTGAATATAATTCAAGTGTTTTTGTTGTGCATTATTTGTTGGGCTTATTATTGTTATTTGTTTAAATTAGCAACAACAACGACAACAACAGCGAAAGCAGCAAAAATAATAACAACAAAGCACGCGAGTGTTGAAAGCTGTAAATCGCGCGCGTCTCCAGAAAGAACAAAACAATAGCGAAAGTAAAAAAAATTGTATTGCAGCCCTGGCCAAACCCTTTTATGGGTTTGTCCTGGCCTGTATCGTGTCCTTTCCTGTTCCATCCTGCCGTGTCGTGTCCTATTCTACGCCGTGTCGTGTCTTGTGCCGTGCATGTTTACAAATTGACGCTGCAAATTGAATTTACAGCTCGCAAAGCGAGAAACAAGTGGTTGGCCAGCCGTGTTTGCTGCTTGTTGGCTAGCACAGTGTTGCCTTGTGGGGTCGCCACTTTGCTCGCTCCGTCTGTCCGTCTCTCCTCCCGTCCGTCCGTCTGCCTGTCTGTTCGCTTGTTGGACGGCGCACGGTGGGTCCCTCGGTCGTTTGTTCGTTCCAAGGTAAAAAGTTAATTTCCGCTACTTTTCAAAGTTTTTGCGTTTATATGTTTGGTTTGAACTGGAAGTTGTGGGTGGGCGGGCGTTTTTTACGCACAACGTCAACGGCGACGCAACAACGACGTCGCTGTCGATGTCGACAAATGAAATTCTCGAACAAGTGGCACACGCGGAATGTTCCATTCTCTCTCAGTTTTGTTGTTGCTGTATTTGTTGATGTTGCTGTCGCATTAAAAAAAAGCGAAGACGATTTCGAAACGTTCACAACAAAGCAGCGACTACGGCAACGGCAGCGGCAGCGGCAACGTCAGTGGCAGCAACAACAGCTTGAGATCAAATAAATTAAATTTACACACATAGTTAAATTAGTGAAAATTGAATAAAACACAAGAAAAAAACACAGGCAAAGCAAAGACGTGTGACAAAAACGTAAATAAAAGAGAGGTAAACGCAAACGAGCGAGACAGTGATAGCTGATTCAGCGGAGTAAACGAGAAGGAGATATCATCTATACACAGGTCGGCGGTCGGCAGACAACGCAGTCGGAACGTGTGTCGAGCAACAAATTAATAAAAAATTGAAAACATACAAAAACAACTCGCAACGCTAATATCATCGGCAGCCCCAACGACAACGTCAACGTCAGCGCGTGTCGCCGTCGCCGTCAATAGGAATCGCAGCCTCTGTTACACTCTCAGCAGCAGCATCAACAGCAGCAGCCGCAGTCGCCGCCGCAGCAGCAGTAGCAGCAGCACAGTCAGAAAATGGGCTGTGGACAGAGCAAAATACATTTATATCCCAGGAAATCGAAGAGTAAAGCAAATGGCAAGAAAGGAGGACATGGTAAGCAGGCAAAGCAGTGTATCAAAGAGGAATCCTCACTGTATCGCTAACTGTGTGACAAACTGCGTGCGTGTGTGTGTGTGTGTATGTGTGTGTGTATGTGTATGTGCGTTGTCTCTGTTTGCCGTACACATACAAACGCGTTTAACAAAAGCTTACACGCATGACGACATCAATTTGCCTGCAGTTGCGTGTGTACGTGAATCTTGAATGTCAGTCAATACAAGTGTGTGTGTGTATGTATAAGCCACCTGTTTTCACAATGAGGACATCATTGATTAATATGTCAGCAGCAAAGGCTTACGGCGTGCATTCGCCTGACGACGCTGACGCTACATAAACAGTCGTGTGTGTATGTGTAGGCTTGTAAGCTGCGGACATGCATACTATAAATATGATGAGTGTGTACATATTGTGCGGTGTGTGTGTGCCAGTGTGTGCATATTATATGTATATACAACAATATGAAAAAGAAAAAAGTGTTGCGCTAGCCTACATTTCAAACTTTTGGCAGTGCCCCGAGTGCCCTTTCTTGTTGTTGTTCTCGTTGTTGTTGCTGCTGTTTTACAGCCTTTCTCTCTCATTTCGACTACATCGGTGTGTGTGTGTGTAATTAACTGCTAAAAGGCAACTTGTTGTTGCAGTGGGCGTACCAGTTGAGTGGGTGTGGTCCCTTTGGGGCCCTGTGTGTGTGTGTTTGTACGAGTGTCTGTGTGTTTGGGCTGCGTTCAAAACGGGTTAACAAAAGTGTAGCATACACAAAGGCGCCATTGTGCCATCAACGACCCAAATTCTGTGGGCCTCAACTCAGCCTCCCTCTTTCGCCCTTTTTCGCTCATCCTCTCTTTTTTAGACCTAGCTAGATTAATTATAAAGTTTTTCATTCATATTTTTGTTACGGATGCTGCCAAATTCGCATTAATATGCATAACTCGTTTTAATTAAATTCTGTGCACTTCGAGCCACTTTAACCAGTGAATGATTCAGCCTCGCTGACCTTTAGAGGAAATACAAAAAATAACATTCGCTGACACAGCAAATGCTAAAGTTCACTATCAATACGATCTATAGAATTGACGTTAGCTTATCGAGCTATTTTCGCAAAATTTGTACGACTTCGCCAAGTGTCCTTAAAGTCAGCGTCGTGACATTTCATAGCCAACAAAGAAATGAAACATATTACAAGCACTTACTGCCATTTTATTACACAAGTTGTTTGCCAAAGTTGCTGCCTAGTTACAATTTGTTACATATGTTACTCCCCCTCTCTTATTTTCCCACTTGTGTTCGTACACTTTGTAGCCGACTCAGACGCGGAGACGGACGAGGACGAAGGCCACATTGAGGATGCTGAGAAGGCACAGCAACGTGAGCGCGAGAAGCATGACGAGAGCGAAGAACAAAGCAATAAGGACATACAGGACAGCGAGGAGGACGTGGCCGTCTCACTGCTGCGTGCCAAGAATCTATCACTGCTGCAGAGCCAGTAAGTAGTCAGTCCACCACACTGTCTGTCCCCACATCCCCCCTTAACTCCATTCAACTAAAACTGCCTGCACCTTGCAGAGAAATCTCATCAAGCCAACAGAACTTCTTTCGCATGCTGGACAAGAAGATCGACGAGGTGAGCATACTAAAAATATATATTATGTGGACTTGGAACTACATAAAACATAAACCTTTTCTAGGGACCGGACTATGATTCGGCCAGCGAAACGGAAATTGCCCTCGAGGAGGCACGACTGAATGCGCTGGTTCAGCATTGGGAAAGCGCCAGCTTGACTGCCTCCATCTGCTCCTCAGCCAGTCGATCGCTGCAGACGACGCCCATACGCCAGGTGGTCCAGGTGCCACTGAAGACGCGAGCGACGCCCAGCGGTGTCGCTGGCCACTTGCTGCAGCCCACGTCGGCCTGCAACACGCTGACGACGACTGAGTACCTACCTCAACACGTCTTGGCGGGGCGACAGCAGCAGCAGCAACAGCAGCAGCAGCAACAACAACAGCAGCAACATCAAGTGGTGAATCTTTACCAGCAACAGCAGCTGATACTCACACAGCAACTGTTGCCACAGCTTGATGCGAATCTTGTCAATACGTCCAATGCGAATGCAGCGGCAGCTGCACAGCTCGCCCAGCTGCAGCAGCAGCAGCAACAGCAACTGGTCATGTACCAGCAACATCAGCAACAACAACAGCAGCAACAGCTGCAACAACAGCAGCAGCAACAGCAACAACTGGCTGCCTATGGCGGCCAGCTGCTGACGCTGCCCGCGGGCGCCAAGCCGCAGAGCGTGAGCCCCAAGCGGCTGCTGTACGGCGCCGTTCCCTCACCGCCAGTTAGCGCTCCTGTGCAGTACATTGCCGCCAATTCACCGCTGATGCAGACGGGCGTTACGGGTTTCCTTAATGGCGCCGGCGCCACAGCCGGACGCGCCCCCTTGCAGCTGTCCTACTATGCCGCCACGAGCACTGCCCCCCAAGTTGCCGGCCAAGCAACGACCTCTGTTCCCGTTGCCTCCGAATCTTACGAACCACAAACCACTCCACACAGCCAAAGTCAACAGCAGACGCAGCAGCAGCCGTTACAGCAGTTGCAGTCCTTGCAGCCGCAATCATCGCAACAGCTGCAGCAACAGCAACAACAACCTCCACTCCCAACGGGCGCCTACTATGGCGATGTTATGCATTCCGTGCAGGTAAGCAAGCAATTTAGAATAACCTATCGTTTGTGTACCTCACTTCGCATACGTAATATATTACGTATACTCGTCTAAAACTTTGCTATATTTGTAGGGCACATTTAATAGAATATATTCATATCCACTTGCTTCTAAAATTAGTCAATTCAATCATCTTGATATTCACCTCACCTAAAAAAAGAGATTGTTTGTATGTAATTGAAATCAAAGTAAATTTGATATGTTGATCCAGAGATCTACATATAGATTTACGTAGTTTAAAATAAACTTCTCTGTAATCTTGTTAGACATGAGACGAATTCTGTCAAGGCACATTTTCATTTTCTATTTGAGCAATGTTTATTGTTTATTTATACTTTTCTTTCAAAGTAATTTATAACAATCAACCCATATTACGCAGATAAATTTTAAACATCTATAAGAATTAAAAGCTTACATCTGTCGAAATTAAATTCGCAGAATGCCTCCCCTCACTCTTCTCAAAAAATATATTTAATTGAATATTATAAATGGTTATTGTTCAACATACGAACAGAATAGATTAGATCAAAGATGCAGTACAGCCATATTTAATTCAATGTCATAATGTCAATTTAGAATTTTTTTCAATAGTATTTGTACAATAATTATCAACATGATGCTAATCTATATATATATTTTTTTTTGTTTAGACTGCTCTTTGTCTCTTTTTTATGACTTGGTGCTAATTGTTTGTTAGTAGTCGACAGAATTGCCTTCTTTTAATGTCTCTCTTCGTTCATTGTTTATTTTCTAATCTAAGATTTTCATTTCCCTAGTCGCAGACATTAAGAAAATTTGTTTGTTTCGTTTCATTTGTTGACAGTCGGCGCCGCCAACGGAATACAAATTTCCGCCGGCCATCAGCGTGCAGCGATTGGCGCCCCAAGTGCAGCGGCAGTTGCGAGAGACGCAGGAACTCATAAAAGACTCGTGTCCGCAGCTTTATGCGGCGGGCTATGGCAGCCCAGGACCACCGATACGCAATCCCAACAGAAATCCAACTAGAACTAGACCCACCCTGGAGACGCAGTTCTCGCAGGAACTCTCGTGATATCTATATATGTAAAAAGCAAGCAAAAACCGTAGCAAAAACAACAAGTAACAAGTAAAGAATATAAAAAACCAAAAAAACAAAAACAAAGCAAAACAAAAACATGAAAAACCAACACACAGAATTAGTCAACTGCGCCAAAGAAAGCATTAAGCGAAAATAACAAGAAAACAAAAAATGATTATAAATTAAATTTAAACTAACAAAAACTAAAAACCAAAAAAAAAAAAACGAAAATCGATGAAATTTGAAAAACCTGCACTCAATGTTTCAGTCCTCGCCCCTCTCCCAGGGGCAAAACCCCATACGACAAAATATAGCAGCAACAAAATTGAAAATAAAATGAATAAAAGGCAAGGCAAGGAGAAATACTATTGCAACTACTAAAAGGCTTTGCGAAACAACAAATAAAATGCATTATAAAAGTACATATTAAATCAAGTATGTAATCAACGGGCAGCCAAAGAGCGAAAGATTGACGATGGATGGACGATTCGAAAACGCCAGACAAAATAGTTTTAGGATCGAGTATAACATTATGATATGTATATGAGAAAAACACAACAAAAATGAACACACAAACACACACCCGTAAGAAGAACAACACAAATTGCAAATAACAAGCAACAAAGAACAAAATAAACAAACAAAAATGACTTCTACATTCTCTCACAAAATTTTGTTAGTCATAATCATATTCATCGTGTAATTTTTGCAAAATTATTTCTGTCAAATGTGTGAGCTAAGCAAGTTTTGAACCAAAGTGTTATACGAGTAATGTTTGAAGCTAGAAAGATCTACTACTATATATATCTATGCATGATGCTGCATGATGTTTGATGATTGACAATTGATGGATCGATTGATCGATGGTCATGGGAACGATGCTGTCTAGTAATATTTGTATACTTTAGTTCTATTTATTATTATGATAATTTTTGATGTATAATAGTTTTTTCTTATATAAAATATATTTAAAAATGAAAATAAAAGCAAATCAATTAAGTTTAGAAAAACAATTGAAAATTTATCCGTGTCCAAAGGCTCGATTTCAGCTAAGTAAGTATGAAAACAATGTGGCAGAAGTCTAATTAATTCCTTTATTCATAGTTTTGTAAATCAATTCGTATGTTTACATTTAATGGAATTGTACATTTATTTCATTTTGTTGATGTTAATGTGGTAGTTGTTGTGTATGTTCCAGCTAAGCAATTAATTAGACTAGTTACATAATATGGTTTAATATTCATTTGATTCTAATAAATTGACATTCGGTTGTTGTCTGTTGTGTCCATGTTGACGCCTAACTTATTGTTTTGTAGTCGGCATTGGAATTTGCATATTTTGGAGCATTGCAAATAGTTAATTTCACATATTTTGTAGTTTTGTATATATTTAAAGAATAGAATAGAATATTCGAGAATAATTACAGAAATCAAATACGCTAACGCTTGAAAGGTTCTTGAAAGCTAAATGCCAACAGTGATTTTGGGTACGTGCTTATTTGTTGCCCATGTTGTTTTTATGATTTTATACTGTTTGTATTTTTGACTAAGCGATGTGTAGAAGAAGATGGATGACGGAACGAAGAAAAGATATGTTTGTTATTACCAAGCGTATTTGATTCCAATTTAAACCATATTATATTGCTAACGTGTGGGCGGAGGAGATCTACACAAGTCTGGGGACCTCAAAGTGTCGCTAGGACGTAAGTACACTCGTGTCTCTTACGATGATGTATGTGTGGTTGTTGCATCTGTTTTGTTAGTTTTGAGTGTTATATATTTGCTTGAGGTGTATTTGTGTGTGTCAGTGTATGTGTGTGTTGTGCGTGTGTGTGTGTGTGTGTGTATGTGCATGTGTCTGTTTGTCTGTGTGTAGGATAGGAAATTACAATAGAGCAAAAACCATGGACCTACTATAATTATAATACTAGGGTCCTACAATTTAAGCTCATACAATTTGGCGTTACTGTTTTAGTTTTGTACGGGCAAAGGTGGTGGCGGCATCACATACGGCATTGCATACGGAGCACGATATGCGCTGGCCGGTATGCTGGGAGCGCCTCCATTCAACGACACCGTCGCCATGCTGCTGGACATGCTGGTGTACTGTCCATAGGCCTGTGCTTGCGGCATAGCTGCTGCTACGCCACCGGGCATCTGTTGTTGATGTTGCTGTGGTTGCTGTTGGTGATGTTGCTGCGGCTGCTGTTGTTGCTGCTGCTGTTGGTGCTGTTGCTGCTGTTGAGGAAGTGGTGGCGGTGGCATATTGAAATTCAAAGCGAATCGCGAACGCTTCTGATCGACACCATAGCCATAACCAGCTGCTGCTGCCGCGGCTGCAGCATTTGCGGCGGCTGCCTGAGCTGCGGCCAAATGTGGTGGCTGATGTTGCTGTACGGCCGATCCCTGAGTTTTCGGCTCAAAGCAAGCAGCATTTGGATTGAAACGTGAGAACTGCACTCCATTGGGTTGTTGTGACTGCTGCTGCTGTTGATAGCCACCGCCTGGTGGACGATAGCCGGCTCCCTGCACGGGTGGTGAGTTGCGCGACGGCTTCTGATCGTAACGTGGCGGACCACCGGCATTGTAGCCATTGTTGTTGTTTCCATTGCGATGCATGTTGCTGTTGTTTTGGTTGTTGCGATAATTATTGCCACCGCCCATCTGTTGGTTACGCCCCTGATAGCCGCCACCATTGCCTCGATAGCCCATGCCGCCGCGCTTCTGATAGCCACCACTGGCAGCCATGTTCATCAGCTTGGGATTGATATTCTGCAAAAGTCAATTCAATGATTAGATGGTCTGCTAAGTAGACTCCACATTTGGGGATCACTCACCTGATGAGCTTCGCGCAGCACCTGGATAAGATCATTGGCCTTGTTGGCATTCGAGTGCGTGAACAAAGTGTAGGCTGTGCCCGTGTTATTCGAGCGACCGGTTCGTCCGATTCGGTGCACATAGTCCTCCGAGTTCGAAGGATAATCATAATTGATCACAAACTTGACATCGTCAACGTCTGTGAGTTGATTTGAAAATTGAAGAAGTTATCAATATGTTAAAAGAGTTCACTCAAAATACGACATTTTATACAATGCAAATACATATTCTCAAGAACTATAAACAAAAACAGAAACTTATGTGTGTGTAATAATTTTTTCGATTTTTTTTTATTTTTTGACTTTCAATATTTGCTAAACTTAAATAAGCACTTGGTAACTTTTATATTGTTGATTTATTTTTTCTTAGTTATACGATAATTGCGTTTAATTTAATATTATTTAATTGGTTGATTTTTTTTTTTGGTTTTTGGTTGGTTTGTTTAATTTGGTACTTTGAACAAAAATTTCGCCATCAATACTATTTAGCGTATATTAACAACTATACATCTTTGGCAAACAGATATATGTTTTTTTCTATACTGCAGAAATGTGGACCTCGACCTTTGTGTTTGTCATTCTTTTCTTTCTTATGTTTTGCTTTTTTTTTAATACACAAATCTTTCATTTTCAAGTATATATTCGATCTATATATACTTTTAAGCTTAATGCATACAAGAGACGGCTTGATTAAACTTAAGAAGTAGGTTATATAATAATAATGATATGATTGCTTTTTTGGGTGCTAGGATAAATATATATATATATATTTTTAGATCGATGAAAACGGTACGTTAGTAGTTGTATTGGGGTTGTGGGAAATCTTATGATGCGACGGGCAAAAAAATTAAAATTAAAATTGCTTTTGAAAAAGTAAACGATTGAAATGAAGTGAATCGAATGTGAGAGACGAGAGTGGTGAGCGAGAGTTGGTTCAAAATTATCCTAGTACTTACCCCGTGTGCGATCTATGATTATATTAGATTAGGGCTTACGTAAAGAATGTTGTTACAGCTCTGTTGTTGTAGCGGTTGTATTTTTTGTTGTTGGATATATTTGTTGTTGTAGATGTCTGTTGTAGAGCCTGGAGTCGCGGAGCTTAGGTGATGAGAGTTCCGCGTTGCTAAAAACTTAAGAATTCAACCCTCACCTTGTAAGTATATAAAGCTTAACTTTTCTTTTTTTTTACTTTTTCTGTTTTGTGTATATAACTTTTTTTAACATTTAACTTTTGTTTTGCTTTTGCTTTTTTTTTCTTTTCTTTGCCATGTAAAAATCGAAGTCCATTTCAAAAAGTGCTGATGATATTTTTGTTCACACACAAATTTAGGTTTTATACATATAGGATCGACGTAATATATACGATATAAATACATAATACTTTTATGGTAAATACAAGTAAGCTACGGATAATAATAAGCATCAGTCAAAAACTTGTTGGCCGCAAAATGCATATCACGATTTAAATTTTCAACCGAATTTCATAAGACAAAAAAATTCTATTTCAAAGAAAAAAAAACAGAAGAGATTAGGTTCAATAAAGTTCCACCAGCTGGCAAACCTTTGGAGCGTTTTTCAAGGCACAACTTTCAAATCGATCATCAGATTGTTCGAGTATTATTTTGTAACAATTATATATAGTAAGTATATGTATATGTATTAATCGGATTTTGCTAAGCCATTCACTCCTTGACTGACAACAAATTTGCATACGGTAACGTTAGTTTTTACTCAAATGTGTTTGACGAGGCTCAAAGAACTAAAGACTAGTTGAAAGAAGGGCAACAAAACTAAACGTACAAAGATACATATAAAGATGCATATCTATAGATATATAGATACACACAACAAAACAAAATAACTTCATATAACCAGCAAAATGCATGGAGAACACATTCCCCTCATTATTATTTCGACCACACCATTTTTCAAATACTTTTCTTTGTATTCAAAAAGGAATATAGCAACAAAAGAGTTCTCGGTGTAAACAAAATGAAAAGTAGATCAATAAAAAAAAAATTGGGGGGAAACACAAAAAAAAATTATTTGAAATACTTTCCCGTGCGGAAGCTAGAGAAGATTTGGGGAGAACGGTTTAGACATGCAATGCACAACTTAACCTGTCAAGAAATCTCAGTTGAAAAGAATCGAGCGAGCAACAAGAGAGGAGCGATTAAGTCAGTGAAAAAGAGAGAGAGAGAAAGTGAAGCGAGTTTAAGAGAAAAAGAGAGTCTGGTGGTCGGTGTTGGCCGATTCATCGCTGACGGTCGCTGCCAGACGACGACGACGACGAATCAAATAATGAAAGAAATCATTTGGCATTTTGGCAATTTTTATGGGCATGTTGTTGATCCACAGCAACACTTGCTTGGTTATTGGTTGTTGTTATGGAGAAGAGCGCATCGAAAAAAGACAACAGGCGCAGCTGTTTAGCCAACTGCAAGCACAAAAATGCTATGGCAAAACTCACCCAATCCGCGAGCAGCCACATCGGTGGCCACCAAAATCGAGTGACGTCCATTGCGGAAGCTGGACAACACAAAATCACGCTCCTGTTGCGACTTATCGCCATGAATGGCGCACGCGCGCCAACCCTGTCGCGATATATTACGCGTGATCTCATCCACACGCTTTTTGGTCTCCACAAAGATGATGGTCTTCGTCTCATTCTCGCTTGAGATCTGTGTGAGCAGCTGTATGAGCTTGACTATCTTCTCAGATTCATCGCAGACATCAACGATCTGGAGTATGTTATGATTGGCACTCAGCGACAATGAACCAATGTTCACCTGTATGTAATTGTTCAAGAATTCCTCGGCCAATTGGCGCACCTCTTTCGGCCAGGTGGCAGACCACATCAACACCTGACGATCAGGGCGTATCTGTTGCATGATCTTGCGTATTTGAGGCTCAAAGCCCATGTCAAGCATGCGATCGGCCTCGTCCAGCACCAAGTATGTGCAGCGCTTCAACGATGTGGTGCCGCGCTCCAAGAAATCAATCAGACGACCGGGCGTAGCTATAACAATCTCAACACCTCGCTCCAAGTCACGGGCCTGCTGCCCCTTGGGGGCGCCGCCAAAAATGCAAGTATTGCGCACCTGCGTATTCGAGCCAAACTCACTGGCCACCTGCTGGATCTGTTGGGCCAACTCCCGGGTGGGGGCCAGCACCAAGGCGATGGGTCCATCACCGCGCTCTAAGCGCGGCTGATTGTTGATGTGCACCACAGCGGGCAGTACATAGGCCAATGTTTTACCAGAGCCCGTTTGGGCGACAGCGACCAGATCGCGTCCGCTTAAAGCGATAGGCATGCCCTGAGCCTGAATGGCAGTTGGCTTGGTAAAGCCTTGCTTGCGTATCTCGTTCATCACATAATCAGGAAATCCGCCTTCCTCGAACTCAATGCTGGGCGTGGGTACCTCGTTCCCCTTAATGGTGATCTCATTGCTGCTCAGGAAACTGTCAGTTTCCAATTGAGTGCGGGCCAAAACGGATTCGCATGGCTTATAGAAGTTCTTGCGGAACGGTGTCAATGACACCTCAGACCACACAATGGTGGGCAAATGTGCGCCGTGCGTCGATGTGCGATTGTTGTTGTGCTGGCCACCAAAGCCACCGCCATCGCGATCATTGCGCATGCCACCGTGTCCACCGCCATTCATACGACCGCCATTATAGCCACCATTATTGTTACCGCCTCCGCTACCGCCACCACCACCCATGGCAGAGCCTGGTCCGCCGCGTATGTAGGGAGCGGAACGATTGCGTTGAAACATGCCAGATCCACCGCCAGCGCCACCCATGCGATTGTTGCCAGGCATGCCACCGGGTCCGGCTGGGGCGCCTCCCATGTAACCATTTACCTGTCCATTATACCTGGAACGAGCGTTATACAGCGCCATTAATTATAATTTTGAGCATCAAAAGCAGTTCTAAACGTTGATTTTTCTACTTTTCGATGTGATTTCCACTTGCTACTCTCTCAGCCATTTTGAATTATCGATTTTTTCAACCAGAGTTCGAGAAAAATTTCGCCTAGCCACCAAAACCGACCGACCCCCGCCCTCCGCTACGCTTATGCTAAGCTTAACAACCGCCGCCACATGTCGGTAATGGCTTCAAAAATGCATTAAATAAGCTATGCCCCCATTTGGCATCGTTGCAACTTACATATTCATTGCGTTCACCACGTAAATTGCACAATTATTTTGCCAAATATTATACTTTTCACTTTTTTTTTGCAATTTTTTTTCACTTCACCCAAAAATTTTCCAGGTTTGTTTCTCCTACGTCAGGTTGTTAGTTATCGAAATCGTTCAGAATAAGTGCGATTGTTTTTGGCGTTCACAAACTTAACATTTCAATCAACTGTTATCGTGTAGATTTGTTTTGTTTAATCGAAATCTTTCGCTGTTTATGGTAGCGAGTATTGCAAAAATTAAAATTCAAATTGTATTACTTTGAGGTCGAATTCACTTTTGTTTTTATGAAATTGTTAGCGGCTAAAAACAAATTGGTAATGTTGATAAATTTAACAGCTGACAGATGGCTCCAATTGCAGTTGATTGCAGAACAGCTGACATTTAACACTATTCGATTAGTTCACAGAGAGCAGTGTGACCACGTATTGGTTCAATGTTACCATTAATGCTATTTTATACACTTTCTTGGTAAAAAAAAGAGATTTTAACAATGGTCAAACAAATTTTTAATAATTTTTGTGAAAATGTAGCAAACAAAAATCGGTTTGAAATATTTCGCTTTGGGAAGTGTTACCAAATATTAATTGTAACAAGTGGAATATTTTGTATATTTTTCGATTACAATTAGTACATTTTGAGAACTCAACTTTGGTTACCTTGATAGCTTGTTTTATTTACCAAATAGTATCAACACAATTTATAACGCCATAAGTTTTTCGCATTTATTTTCAATGAAATAGTATAAATACAATTGTAAAGGATGCGTACCAGCTATAAGAAGAATCGTCCCTTTGATTTCAAGCTTATTGATCATGTAGAACCCAACTTTTTACTGTACAAACGGCAAACAGGACTCTCCAACTATGATATGATGAAAGCCAAGACCGAAGCCTGGTCCAGAATAGCAGAAGTTATGGAGTGCGACGGTAATTTATGATTCCCTGCACAATATATAATACATTAATAAAAAATAATGTTTATATTCTAGTTGATTTCTGTTTGATGCGCTGGAACAATCTGCACTATCAATACAGAAAAGAGTCACGACGACCTGGCGGTTCAACATGGCCCTACTTTGAGCGGTTGCAGTTCCTATCAAGAGGCAAAGCCAGACCTCATTGCCCGCCACAACAGCAGCAGCTGCAACGACAGTACATAGAGCTGTCAAGAGATCAAGAGGACCCCTTAGAAGATCAGGATGCTTGGCAGTCTTATAACGAATGCGTCGTAATGCAAGTTAGCGAAATTGAACCGCAAGCGGACAGCACATTAGTCATAGAAGAGATCATCGAGTCCAATGATCACTTGCTGCACGAGGAAATTATCTACGAAGAAGAACAACTGGCTCAATCACGATTTGAATCTACAGTTCAAACTGTGCCGGCTTCATCCGCTGAAACACAAATGTCACAATTGTTAACATCACCTGCCAACGATTACCTTAAAATGGACAGTATCTTGAAGCAATTACAAGATAATCACAAAAGATTGGCGGAGCGTCGCATCTTGGCCTTTGCACTCAAGTGTCAACTACGTGCTCTAGTGGCTGAACCCATCGACGATTTGGTTATTTAGTTGGATTTTCGTATATATATATTTGACTTTAATAAAGAAAACTAAAAGAAATTTGCTCTAGGCGTCCACTTTGCACTTGTCCAGATCATGCCAGGCTATTTTTGGCTTTACAATGAACTGTTCCCGCGTTAAGCTATCCAGCATAACGGCCTGCATTCGCACATATTTAACCAAACGCTCGATTTGAGCATAATTATCGCACTCCATTTCAAAGAAGCGACGCCACAACGCACAAGCGAGCACTTTATCATCGGACATGATGCCCTCGTCGTAGGCAATGAGCGCCGCTTGAAATTGCTCTGACAGAGTCTCGATTTGTTGCCTCGTACGCGATGGATTATTGGACTAAAAAAAATCAAGGATCAGAGTGTATCCTCTAAAAACAAGTCTATATACCTACTCCCAACTTCTTTGCGCGTGTATTAACATCTCCCCACATGGCCTCCACTATACAATTCCTTAAGAAGCGTCCGTCTTCACCCGTCTCCGATCCCTCCGCCATGGAGCGCATTAGGAGCAGCCACACATGTAGCTCAGTGACCAGAAACCAAGAGTTGAACGTGTTGGGCAGATGAAAGTCTCTAAAGAATGCCACATAGTTGATCTTATCCGCCACACTTTCGTATAGCAGATGACTGGTTACCTTAAGGCGCTGCAAGTTTTCACTTCTTAATAATTTCATTGATTACTTTGAGATTATTAGTTTCTTACAGCTTTTGTATTGGGTGCAAAACCCACTTTTGTTAGCACGCGTTTCAATATACTGCTATCCTCGCCTGTTGTGGTTTGTTTTGGTACCTTGTTCACTACCCCAGTCGAGCAGAACCGGCATTGCTCAATTGACGCAGCAACTGCTGCCACATGATGTTTGTTGTACAATGTTTGTTGCCTCAACTGCGGAATGGAAACGGTGCGTGGTTTATATAAGAGTTCGAGAATTGCAGTTGTAGAGTAGAGTTCGAGAATTGCAGTTGTAGCCTGGTGCATTTCACACTGTTTATCTGGACTTGTTTTGTTACCCGTGCTGTTGTTGCTAAGCCAGTGACCAGCCTCGCTGCTGCGCGCGAGCACAACATGCTTGTATTAAGCCGATTTTAATTGATTTAAAACAAAACACAATGTTACAAAAGCACGCAGTGCTGCCAACTTGGCCAGAACTGTCTGGCGGTCCAGCTGATTTAACAGAGCTGGTCTCTGTGTAACTGAAACTGCTTCAGTCGTGCCGGCAATTCTATGTTGTATGTATTGAGCATACACGGTAGAGTGGCCAAATAAAATAATTTGAATGGAAAAGGAACAAAATTGTGTTGATAAAATAAAGATTGACTTTAGTAATGTAATTGTAATAAAATGCTATTTACATTACAGCAAACTGTTAATGATTTGTTACTGTTATGTTGTCCAACAGCTGTTAGTTGTCGTTGCCGGCGCCGTGAAAACTTTATATAAAAATAAATAACGATGCTGCTGCGTGTAAATGCTCAAATTTGGAATCAAATCTGTGCGCTGCAGCGCTCACCAAGATGTCCCAGCATAAGCGCGCAATTCCGCAGAAAGATGACACATCAAGCACAACAGCAGCCAAAGGTTGAATGGACAACCAGCATTCCCATCGGCAAAAAGGATAAGGATACAATTACAGCATTGGGCTGGTTCCTACTCGTAAGTTACATCCATAAACATACATTTATATGCTGATTAAATATGCTTTCAGGTCATACCAGCTACTACCTTTGGTTTGGGCTGCTGGCAGGTGAAGCGCAAAATCTGGAAAGAGCAGCTGATCAAAGATTTACATAAGCAACTACATACGGCGCCTGTGGAGCTGCCCGAAGAGTAAGCAAACCAACTTGCAGAAAAACTATTATTGATATTCGACTATTAATTGCAGTTTAGCCCAGCTGGATGCCATGGAATACCGCTTGGTTACGCTGCGTGGCCACTTCCTCCACGACAAGGAGATGCAAATGGGACCGAGATCGCTCATTCGACCCGATGGCGTAGAGACCCAAGGCGGATTGTTCTCGCAGCGTGACACGGGCAATGGGTACCTCATTGTAACACCTTTTAAATTGGCCGACAGAGAGTGAGATACGGAAGCCATACATATGGCAACGTATTGATTAACAAACTATCTTCTTGCAGTGACATCGTGTTAGTAAATCGTGGCTGGGTGTCGCGCAAGCACGTTGACCCCGTGTCACGTGCCTCGGGTCAGTTGAGTCAGGAAGTGCAGTTAACAGCTGTGGTGCGCAAGGGTGAGACTCGTCCACAGTTCACACCGGATCATAAGGAAGGTCACATCTATTTGTATCGCGATTTGCCCAAAATGTGTGCGGACACAAATGCAGCCCCTGTCTTCCTAGATGCTGTCTACGATGTCAAGAGTCCACAAAATAGTCCCATTGGCGGACAGACGCGTGTAACTTTACGAAACGATCATTTGTCGTACCTCGTGACCTGGTTTAGCTTGTCGGCAGCGACTTCTTATCTCTGGTATCGCCAAATTGTGAGAAGAATACCATTCTAAAATGATTCACTGTTGTTTATTATTTATATAAAAAAAATGTACATGTTCGTGTGTAAATGCTTGTTTAATTGTCCTACAGAAAGTAAGTGTGAGGAGAACTTCTGTAGTAATCGGAATTGCAGGTGTCCCGTTTGCAACGGCAAAAGTTCATATGTATAGTAGATTTATTGTAGATTATATGTATTGCAACTGGAACGACATTTGGTTGTATAGGAATAGAAATAGGAATACTTAGGCGTATATCTAGCGAAATACTCGTACTTGAACTATTTATATAAAACAAACAAAACGCATATTTACAATTTGTAGTCTCGTAAATACTGGAAAAATGTCTCAACCAACGTTGTTAAGTCCTTATTGCCGCCTCGCGCTTACAGCTGTGGCACAATGCCCCATGATCGCAGCAGCCCAGCGCGTTGATACTTCTTGCCAATGGTCTGCACATGGAAACCAATCTGCTGCAGTCGCTCGTGATCCAGAATCTTGCGTCCGTCAAAGATGTATGCCGGCTTCATCATCGACTGATAAATGCGTTTGTAGTCCAGATCCACAAATTCGTCCCATTCCGTGCACAAAACCAAGGCATGCGTGGCACGCACTGCACTGTAGGGATCACTGTGTATTTGGACGGCCTTCTTCACGTTCTCAGGAGATTCTGTGACACTGGGATGCGTCAGATCATCAATGATTTGCTCTGGCTCCACCTTGGGATCGTAAATGTCCAGCTTGGCGCCTTCCTCTAACAATGTTTGGCACACTGTTATCGCTGCTGTTTCGCGTGTATCGCCCGTGTTTTTTTTGAATGCGAATCCCAGAATGGCAATGCGTTTGTCCGACACTGTATTGAACAGACTCTCGATGATCTTCTGAGAAAAGCGACGCTTCTGATAGTCATTCATATCGATCACCTGCTGCCAATAGGCCGCCACCTCAGGCAGATTCAGATTCTCGCAGATGTAAATCAAATTAAGTATATCCTTTTGAAAGCAGCTGCCGCCAAAGCCCACTGAGGCCTGCAGAAACTTTGAGCCAATACGCGAATCCAAGCCCACAGCTCTCGCCACCTCGGAGACATCGGCACCCGTGGCTTCGCAAACAGCGGACAACGAGTTGATGCTGGAGATGCGCTGTGCCAGGAATGCATTAGCCGCCAGTTTGGACAACTCACTGCTCCACGTATTGGTGGTCAATATGTTCTTTTTTGGTATCCAATGCTCGTAGATCCACGAAAGCTTCTCCACGGCCTGATGTCCCTCGGGTGTTTCCTCGCCGCCAATTAGAACTCGATCGGCATTCAACAAATCATTGATGGCAGTGCCTTCGGCCAAGAATTCTGGATTGGAGAGTATGTCATAATGGATGCCTGGCTTTTGATTCGCTCGCAATATGTGCATAATGCTCTCGGCGGCACGCACGGGGACCGTGCTCTTCTCAACCACAATCTTGTTGGACTGTGCAATCTCGGCAATCATACGCGCCGCACTCTCCACATATTTCAGATCCGCAGCTCGACCTAAAAATAAAGCACATTCACTATACATACATACATATAGCTTTGATATAGTCTGTGAGATTTACCCTTGCCACTGCCGCAGGTTTTCGTGGGCGTATTCACTGATATGAAGATCAGATCAGCCTCCTTGATGGCGGTTGTTATGTCCGTGGAGAAAAAGAGGTTGACATTGCGGCACTTCTTCACCACCTCATCGAGACCGGGCTGCGTTGCAAAAACAAGACCAAAAACCAAACATAAATGAAATGTATCAATATTAGTTTAATCTACATAATTGGTACATATGTTTGTGTGACTTATTTAAATACTACAGTTAACTGACAGTTTATGGTTAATAATTATTCCATGTTGACATCAATATATTGGCATAAATAGATGAGTATTTAACGGTGGCTTGAGGTGCTATATCTTAATCGCTACCTACGTCATTTAATTAAAGCAACAGGAGTTGACAATCTGGATTTCAACCAATTGTCTTAACAATTTTAAAATTGTGGATATGACGTGAAAAGTTCTTTATGGTTGCAAAATAAGCAACATGGCAAAATAAGCAATATTCATGAAAACAATATCGTACTTATACAAGAGCAACGTTTCTCACAATCGAATACTTTTCGTTTAAAGGCTAATTGTTTAATGGATATTATATGTACATACATATAATACAGATCTATCTATCTATGGTTCATTCACGTCCATTGAACCTACGAATGAATTACGCATATAGAGTGTATCAAACAATGCATCTACAATATATTCAGCATATGTACGTCATAAGTTGTTTGCTTATTAAATTTCACATGTATATATGGTTTTTCCAAATGGAATTAGAACTGAACTCGATCTGCGTAATTTGTGCAGAAACCTAATTAACAAAATTTATCAGATGGACGAACTCAGAGACGAAAGTGGTAAATAGAGCTTAAAACTATGCTATCCAAGAATATACATATTTAGTTGCCTTATTATGAGTGTTACAAATGTTCATACAAAGTTATGCCTCCCTTTTTCAACAAGGCATAAAAATCAGCGAGCAATGCGAATTTAAGCGAAACAGGAAGGTGTTAATGGCAATGTTTATTTGGAATGAATTTAGCAATAACATTCACCTATAAAAACTGCTGATCTTACAAAAGTAGAAAATTACTGTTTGTGAACAAAAAAAGAATAAACCCAAGGCAATTTCTACAGAAACTGTAGTTGCACACTAAAGAATCTCCATTTGAAAAATTGTCTATGAAATGAGCTTGTATTTTGCTGATAAGTAGAAAAAACAATGCAAAAGCAATTGCAATTACAATACTTGTAAATAAGTCGAAAATTGTCGTTCAACTTGGCACTTGGGCTAGTACTACTTCATTGTAGTATAGTATGGCCACAAACAAACGAGTTAATCAGCGAACGATGTTGAACTCCTATTGACATTGGCCGGCAATACCTCTTTGGTCCCCCTCCATTTTTTGTGATATTGGTTATTTATTTCCAATAATACTTATTGCATTTGCCATCGCCGATTGGTGATGCAATCACATCGGAGTGTAGATAAATGAATAATTAAATTTCAACGGTGCCTTGGCCTAATGAGCAGATAATACTCAAAGAATGTTATGGCATAAATAAAGTGCCTAATAAATTATTCTTGCGATTGTTCTGGCTAGTGCTAGCACTAAAAACTGGTAATTTGTTCAGTAAATGCGTTTTAATACTCTATATATAAATACTAAAAAAGTCGTAGCTAACACAATAATGATGTCTTTATTAAAAAGAAAGATAAAATAGGAGTTTAGTATTGCCAAAATTTGGAAATAAAGAACTGTGCAGAGATACATGCCTAACATTTACTTCGAAAAAGAATAAGTTTATTCCTTTGGATGTCTAACAATTTTATAATATACAAATTAAGTGATAATAATAAATCTGAAAATAAATAATATGTTGGACATTTGAGAGAGGAATCAATCAGTTTATCACTAACAAGCATTACTTTAAATTTGTTCTTAAGAGCATTCAATCTTCGACTTGCGATAATAGCTCCTCTATCTAGGTTTTTTCTCTTTATTTAATTCGATAAGGTCCGACACGATCTATTCGCAGTGGGAGATTGTTGCGAAAAAGTAAGTTTCCTCGAATTGTGCCAGCCGCACAACCTACACACATATTATCCAGCTCGCACCGATAACGTAGCGTATTGTATTGGGTGCTGTCGCTTATCTGGCTCACAAGACGTAATGTGTGGCATGTCCCAACCGACTGATAAGGATTGGGTGGCTTGTTGAATGGGGACGGAAGCGTAAAAAGAAGAGTTTAACACACAATAAAAAAACACAAAAACGGAAATGCGACGAATAATACAACATAGATGTCTAGCAGAAGTTTGACAGCTTTTTAATCATTTAAAGCGAACACATCTAATCCAAGAACTGTAATCTGGTTGCTTAGTGTAGCCGATCTTCTGCCACTCAATAAACATATGCACACCCATGTGTGTTTTATTTATGAATGACTAATGGACGCAGTATGACTGCGTGTGTGTGTGTGTTTATTGTGTGTTTGTATTGGGCTTCACTTTTAGTGTGACCATTGACCTTGTTGTGGGCTAATTGCGCCAAGCACCTGCCAAATGCCATTGCTATGTACTCGATCATATGCTCTCAGCTACGTTGAAGAGTTCGCAATCACGCAGCAAAGCTAAACGAAGCCAAGAGGTGCGTGTAGTATACAAATCAGTTTCAAACAGTCCATCGCCGTCGCTGGGGAACTGGTTTGGTTTTAAGAACGGGAAAACGGGAGGGGTTCGAGGGGAATTGAGACGTTAGCTACTTGAAACATGAGCATGAGTGAGGAGGAGTTCATCGACGTATTCTGTATTCACAGCGTTCGTTTAGTATTTCAGTTTGACCGACCATTCGTATCTGCACCTCTGATTGATGTGTCTGACTTGTTTGTTTTAGCATTTTTCGACAATTCTCTTTTTCAGCGCTATAGATCTCTGCCACATCCTCTCTCTCTCCCTTTCTCCTTCTCACTCGTACTCTCGCAGAGGCATTATTAAAATGCACATTTGTTATGCATGTGTGCGTGCACACAAATCAGCAATTTCATATACATACATACACACAAACACACACTTATAAACGCACTCGGAAAGCGGATGATCTGCCGTCCGAGTTGCAGTAAATTCCGGGCGAGATACAACAAACCAATAACTGAAACTAACTAACCTCATAGATGGGTAATTTCTCCGAGTTCCACTGTGCTATTCTTTCGGCACTTTTATCGACCAGCGTTATGGTAATATCTGGACACTTGAGTGCCATTACCGCACATGTTGGGCCGCCAACATAACCAGCGCCGATGCAGCAAACTTTCATTGTAATCCACTTCGATTTTCACACGCGATTAAGCAAAAAGTAACGCACAACTCCCAAACAAAATTACCGTCAAAATACGCTTAACAACTTTTTCGAACAACAACACATATGCAAATAAATCGTGAATGCTTCCTCTGCGGCGTCCGACTAACATCTGTTAACAAAAAGTCCAATCAGACTGTTAATAAGTACAGCGCTCCAGTTGAAATGTTAAGCGACGATATACCCTGCACAAGTGTAGGTATATCGCATATGTAATCGAATACAAAAGTACATTCGCAATTCTTTCATAATTCAGTGCAGTTTAGAGACAGCTTTGCTCAAATTAATATACAAGCAAAATATTTTGATAAAGATAAGTAAAGATGTTTTTAAAATTGGGCGATAGAGTAAATTTCGGTCCGCACCAATGCTGTTAAATTGATTCATCAAAGGGTTCTGTAAACTTAGCAGAATTGTGTTATGTTGCTGGTAACTTAGAGCATACCATTTTGAGTATATTCATTAACATTTGATATCGATACTGGCATTGGTATTTTATATACTTATTAGTACCATAGTACTTAAAAGTATAACTTCAATTTTTAAACTTCAGTCGTATTTGGCGCCAAAGTCACATAACTAGTAGTCAGAGCATCGAAATCTTTTCTTCTATGACACATTCTAAAATTCATTAGTTTTTCGGATTATTTCGACTATTTTAGGTTTCTGATTCTTCCGGAAATCATGTTGCAGTTATTGAGCGTTGTAAGATATTTTCGGCTGCCTTACCAAGTAATTCCAAACATTTCAAATGCAAGTTTTCGATTAAAGTCTGACAAATGCAAAAAGGATGGTAAATAATTGTAAAAACGTAGAAATAATTAATTGAAGACACATAGCAAATTGTTATAGGAGACAAGAAGAAACCTGAAAAACCAAAGTGCAATAAAAAGACGGAAGAGAGAACAAAAAAGGAGGAAGAACCGAAATTAAAGTGCAAAACAAAGGAGGAAGAGTCGAAATCAAAGAAAAAAGACGAGACTTCCATATCTGGTGGCGGCAAATGCAAAGACGTAAAAGAAACTCCTAAGTGTCCACCCAAGCCAAAATGCCCACAAAAACGTTAGTTACCGAAACAAAATCATAATATATTTTTAAATAATCAAATATTTGACAGCCCCCGAGGAGCCCCCAAATTACTGGAGGAAGCTCTCCTTGATGTGTGCACTACCGCTGGTTGCTATACTGTCAGCGCTTGTGCTCACCACGCGCCATGAGGAAGAACGACCTGAGTACAAGTTCTGGCCACATATGTACAAACGCGCCAAGCCGTTCTTCTTCAAAGGCGGCGGCAACCGATCCATGTTTCACAATCCCCACTGGAACGCTCTGCCGCCCGATGGCTATGAGGATGAAATCGATTTGGAAGCTGACGGCAAGCCGGCGGAAACGGCCGAGGAGCGCGAACAGCGACTCAAGGAATTTGGAGCATTGCATAAGGATTGGAAGAAACATGATGGCAAACGAGAGTCAGAGCGCAAGAAAGCGGAAGCAGCGGCTGAAAAGGAGGCCAAGAAATTACAGGCTGAGGCTGAAAAGGAGGAAAAGAAGCAACGCGCTGATGAGGAAAAAGAACGCAAGCGCCAAGAAGCCGAAGAAAAGAAGCAAAAAGCCGCTGAAGAAAAGGAGCTCAAGCGTCTGGAGGCGGAGGAGCAAAAACGTCTCAAGGAAGAAGCCAAAACCCAGAAGGTGGAACACGTCGTTGAATATGAGGTCGAACCTGTAGAACCAGCTGAGTAAATTAAAAATTTCTGTATAAATATATAGATGAATAACATCTATTTTTGTAATTTATAATTATTGCTTGAAACTAGAAAACTAAATTACTTATACCTAGAAAAGATGCAACTTTATTTTTCTGTCTAATGGACAAATTTGAAAAATTCAAGATCTAAAAATGGAATCATAATATAATAGTTTGCAGATTTCTTTTAGTCTTATTAAATATCTATAGATTTAAACATACGTTTAGTTCCAAGTTTTTTTTTTATAATTTATCAGTCAAATGCTTGGAACAGTTAAGAAAACTAAAGACAAATTTAAAAGCTTAACATTTTCGCACATCGGGCACAATCTTACACTCTGCAAAAGGATCTCCAGCTTTGACTTCCTTCTTGGCGCATGGCGGACACTCGACACAGCATATATCATCCTTTGGCGTCGCCTTTAGCAGCCCATTTATGTTCTCATCAGCCAGAGGCTTTATGCGAGTGCCGGAGTCCACGCGAGCAGCAACAGTCTTGCCTTTGGGAGCCGCTTTGGGCAGAGAGTAGCTGGGCCCCTCCGGTGGATTAGGCTGACCCCAGTAATCCTTTGGCACATCCCAAATGATCAGCGAGCCATCCGTGCTGCCCGTGACAAAGGTCTTGCCAGAGGGACTGTAAGCAGCGCTGATTACAGACGAGGCGTGCTCTGAGCCTACTCCGACGACATCACCACTGTTGTAATCCCACAATTTAACCTGCAGATCGCTGCCCACGCTAACAAAATAATCGCCCGTGGCATTCATAGACAGACAGTTAACAGAAGACTTCTTAGAGGCAGTCAGCTCACGTATGAGTGCACCATTGTAGACCATCCAGTAGATAATTCGACCATCAGAGCCGCAAGTAAGAATCTGCACGCCAGTGGGAAAATAGAGCACGGACATGAACTGCGTGTTGGCAGTCACCACTTGTTTGCGGGTCATGCGACTGCAAAAAGAGAATATAGGTTAATAAAGACACATCGCTTTGCTACAACAGGCTACTCACTTGATGTCCCAAATGACACAGGAGCCATCAGTGCAGGCGGAAATTACTTCAGTGTCCAGATAGTTGATATCGAGCGAGGTAATGGGACCTGAATGATCCTTGAGCACGCCCACCAGGTCTTGGCGATATGGCTCTATCTTCCACACGCGCACCTGGCCCTCAATGCCACCGGTGACGATGAAACGACCAGTGGAAGCCACGGCCAAGGCGCTGCAGCCTGTATGTGGGAGACAATATGGCTAGTATATTTATATTGACTGAGCTCAAGACTGACCTTTATTGTGAGCATTAGGAATCGCGTAGATGAGACGCCCTGTCATGGGCGTGAAGGCGCGAATGATGCCATCATTCCACACCGAGACAATGCTGGTGCCGTCCTGCGAGAAACGCACGGCGGCGCAGTTGAAGTTGTAGACCATGATGCGAAGCAGCTCCTGCTTGCGAGAGGAGGACCAAATGCGTATGCTCTCGTGTCCAGCAGTGGCAAAGACTGCACCATAATTTCTGCAATTTCAGAAGCACTCAATGGGATGGGATCACGATTAGGGAGGTGCCACTAACTCACTTGGGAAATGTAATGAAGTAGACAGCCTTAGCGTGGCATGTGCGCAGCAGTTTCAGCACCCATGACTGTATATTGAGCATGTAGATCTCATTGGTGTCGGTGCAAATGTAGAATTTCTCGTTCGTGGAACGCACAAACGACGAGATGCGACCAGAGACGCGTGTGCTCTTAATGATTCGCAAATAGGGCCAAGTAGGACCGGGATACTCGCGGAAATTGATCAGTGGCACATCGGTGCGTTCCTCCACCAGCTGGATTTCACCATCACCGGCGCCAATCAGTAGACGTCCGCCCTCCAGCACGTACAAGGCCCGCACACCATTCACATAACGATTGCAATCGCGTCCCGATGGTTTGCGTGGATTGTGTGTGCCAAAGGCCCCTAGGATGCCGCTGGATGAGCCGGGCCGAGTCACGTTGTCCTTGTCGCAGCAGTTCAGCACGATCTTAATGATGTCGCCAGTGCCGGAGCCGAGGTAAGCAAACTCATCTTTCTTGTCGATGCGAGCACAGTAGAATTGACGCGACTTGCTGGCCAACTGTACATCCTGCACATAAAGCTTCTTCTGTTCGCGCAGAATGCTCCAGAGGCGCAAGTGCCGATCGCCGGCAGTGAGAAAGAAGAACGGATTGCTGTGCAACGGGCGCACAGTCAGCGCATTGCCAGAGATGGCTCTCGAAGCCGGCTGGCGGCAAATGGGCGAACTGACGAGTGAAAATCATTATTAAACAGCCCAACATAATAGTCCTATAATAACGTACAATGTCTGCATGTCAAACACAATGACGGAGCCGTCGTCCTTGCCACCAATGGAGATGACAAAGCGATCCTCGGCCGTGAAGCAAATGGCCTGCACCTTCACCTTGTGCAGATCGTGGCGTCCAATCTCCTTGCGCGCCTCGTAATCCCAGACGATCACATAGCCGCGAAAGCCCATGTGATTGACCTGTCCCGATGCAATATACTTGCCACTCTTGCTTAGATCCAAGCATGAGATGCTGTTGGTGTGCCCGGCCACAAATTCTTGTGTGTTATTCTTGAAGTCGGCAATGCCGATCTTGTTGCCCAGAGGAAAAATTACGGCCTGTGTAATCGGATGTTGGCGTACGCCATTTTCCACTTTTCCATTGATGCCGAAAATTGCTTGCGGCTGCAATTGTTTGCATTCTTTTGTCGACATTTTGGCGTAAAGAAATATATATGAAATATTATATTTTTTAATAGTGTTTGGATGAAAATTTGCAGCCGCCGTTGTCAATACGTTTTTGTCATCTATAATTTTTGTTTGAAAATAAAGCAACCGTTGCCTGGAAGCATTAGAAAACCAGGTGGCAGCGCTGAGTAACAAATATTTGGTATAATTTAAGTATTTGGAAAATTAGCAAATTAATAAATTTATATTCACTTATCAAGCACACTATTACATAAATATTATATATATATATTAAATAAATAAATTATATAAATATTATACAATATTATTAATTTCTCAACGTATAATTCGCGCGCTCTGACAGTGCACTTTGAGCCAGGTGGCAACGGTGTTGCGCAGCCGGCAAGTGCGAAGCAAAAACAAATAACGAAAGTATAAAGAAATAGAAAACGTTCGCAAATACATACGTATGCACATACATAGAACTATATAAGCTGCATTCTTGCATTGTTTTCACAGTTATTCGGTCAAGCAGCACTCGTGCTAATCAAATAAGAGTGTTTTCTTCCCAATTGACCCGAGCAAAATATTAAAAAGAAAAGCAATAACAACTGATTGTGATTGTGCCGCAAAATGTTGCGAACTACAAAGAACTTCAAACGGCTGCTGAGTGTGCTCTTCCTCGAACTCCTCCTGTTCGCTACTCTAATTACGCAGGGCGAGAGTGTTGGCTTTCGCCGTGGTCGCCGTGTGGATGGTTTCGTCGGTGAACCAAGTAAGGTGGCTGGATTACAGCGCTCATTGGATTCGGAAGAATTGTGGTTCGAGCAACGATTGGATCACTTTCAACCCGAAGACACACGCACCTGGCAGCAGCGTTACTATGTAAACGATCAATTTTACCGCAATGACAGCCAAGCGCCTGTGTTCTTGATGATCGGCGGCGAGGGCGAAGCTACCAAGAAGTGGATGCATGAAGGCGCCTGGATACACTACGCAGAGCACTTTGGTGCCTTGTGCATACAACTGGAACATCGCTTCTACGGCAAGAGTCATCCGACGAGCGATCTTTCCACTAGCAACCTGGCTTACCTCAGCTCGGAACAGGCGCTGGCTGATTTGTCCAGCTTTGTAATTGCCATGAAGGCCAAGCATAACCTGGCGGACACTCAAAAGTGGATTGCCTTTGGCGGCTCGTATCCCGGCTCCTTAGCTGCCTGGGCGCGCGAGAAGTATCCCAATTTAATCTACGGTGCCATCAGCTCGAGTGGCCCGCTGTTGGCCCAAGTGGACTTTAAAGAATACTTTGAAGTAGTAAAGGCATCGCTGGCCAGCTACAAGCCGGAATGTGTGGAAGCTGTGCAACGCAGCTTTGCTCAAGTCGAGATACTGTTGAGACACATGATTGGACAACGCAATCTCGACGATAAGTTCAAGTGTGTAAATGACATTAAATCACTATTTATAGAAATTTTAATCAGCTCGTCTTTGCTAGAACTTGCACGCCTCTCAAAGACTCCATTGAGAATCCGTTGGACATTGCGAATTTCTTTGAGAATCTGGCTGGCAATTTTGCTGGTGTTGTGCAGTACAACAAGGACAACAGCCCACATGCCACCATCACCATTGACAACGTAAGAATTGACCCAAATAATGATAAATGACCCAAATATATAACTACATAACTTTTACAGATCTGTGATGTCATGCTTAATACCACAATGGGTCCGCCAGTAACTCGCTTGGGCGCAGTCAATGACATGCTATTAAAAAATTCAAAGACTAAATGCCTGGACTACAAGTATGACAAGATGATAGCCGACATGAAGAAGGTTTCTTGGGACTCGGAAACGGCCAAGGGCATGCGCCAATGGACTTACCAAACCTGCACTGAATTTGGTTTCTATCAGACGTCGGAGAACAAATCGGATACCTTTGGCGATCGCTTTGGTGTCGACTTTTTCATACGCCAATGCATGGACGTCTTCTCCGATCGCATGGATTCCAAATATCTTGAACAGGTTGTATCACAGACCAATAAATATTATGGCGCCCTCAAGCCGGAGACCACACAGGTGCTGTACGTGCATGGCTCTATTGATCCCTGGCATGCATTGGGCTTGTATGTCTCAGCAAACACGAAGACGCCCACTATTTACATTGAAGGTAACTGGAGCTGATTTGGATATTGATTAATGTAATCTGATGTTATTTCGTTCATTTTTTCAGGCACTGCACATTGCGCCAATATGTATGAGCCAGCGAGCAATGATCCACCTCAGCTGAAGGAGGCACGCAACAAGATACTTAAATACCTGGCCAAATTACTCGACGGCTATGCCAGTTTTGCAAAATTCTCTTGAACTTGAATAGCATTTAAGGCTTTCAATTGCAAACAAACAAATTTGAGATTTATCTGAACGGTTTAATGTATTTTAAATGCATGAATATTGAAAATTAATCGGTCAAATTTTCTTAAACTAGAAACCAAATCTTAGCCTCATACTTGTCAATTCATTTGTAATAAATGTAATAAATAAATGCATAATCAAAAAATAAATTTTTTGCATTGATGGAATATATTTTGTAATACATAAATACTGGAAACTTGCAGATTATCTTACCTCAAATCATAGCTCCTTTCTTAATTCATATCATCATAATTTGGAAAATGTATGTAGTTGACGTATTGTGAATATTGTAAATACTTTGCTTACACAAATTTGTAACCGTCTCAGTCAAGTTCTTATGAAACAGAAGTAAATACCAAACCAATTCTAAAAGCTACGCAATTATAAATTAAAACTAAATACATTTGAAATTAGCTTGAAATTTGCGATTTATCTGATTCGTTTAACGTGTTTCTAATATGTTTGAAATGTTTAAGTATTTATTTGTGAAAACATTGGTAACATTTAGTCCTTCTTGGCCTGCTCCATTTTCTCGTGGAATCGTTTCCAATAGTACTTCACTGTAGCATTCTGCACGATCTTCTCGTCAATAAAGCGAATGGTCCAATTGCCCGTTAAATAGGTAATATCATAAATGAAAGCAACTACGCGAAAGAAAAACTTCTCCACCTGCGCCTTGCTGGGCAAATTGGCAGCTGCCTCCTGCAATTGCTTCACTGCATCATCGGCCATGTTGCTCATGGATGCTGTACGATCAGCATTAGAACTTTTTGGGGACGATGAACCCTTTGCCACTTTGGGTTTCTGCGAAGCAGCCGTTGATTCAACAGTGCCAATGTTGCCGCACTCTGCAAGCGTAGAAGTTGTATGCAATTGCGATGTAACTGTGCCCGTCTTGGTGTTACCCTCATTTTGCTTGCGGTCCACTTTGCTGTCTTCTGAGCCGGTGCCCGAATTGCCGTAGGTGGCAGTCTGTACCTGGCCACAAGCAGTTGCCTCACTGGCGTGACCCATAGTTGTTGTATTCCCACCAATGCTGCCGATTATGCCACCGTGAGTGTTTCCCTTGATTCCGTCATTACCACTGGCAAAGTTGCGCACGAGTTGACGAGCCAATAAGTTGGACTGACGCAGCTTAATTTGCGCCAGCACGGAATGATCTATGAAGATTAAAAGATAATATTAATTTTATATTTTTTGTTCCTAAGATTGTTGAACAAGAAGAGTGTGTGGCGTTTATATTATAATAGAAGGGACCGCCATTCCGCAAATATATGTGAGCCTGGTTCTGCATTAAAAAAAATTCACTTCTCCATTAAACCAAAACCTAATTTCAGAAATATGTCGCTGATTTCTTTTGCGGTTAGTGTTCGATGCGTAAATTAATGTTATTGGAATGTCCCGAAAGAGCCTCAGCCGATTTATTTAAAAAACAGCTGAATTTCTAGAAGACTTACCCATGGCCTTTACTAGCATCATCGCTTGAGGGATCTTTGCACGTTGGCTAACCGAGAAGAATACGCGCATCATATTTATTTAGTTATTAAAGCTTAGCTTTGGTTTCGTTGTATTTCAACAATACTGAACAGAATTATTTAAATAAACCAGAATATTTTGAAAAGTTGGATTGAATTTAAACAAACAACTATTCCGACTCTGACAAACGTTGACAGCAAAAGAGCGCACGACTTTTGACAATACGACAAACTCACCATGAGTGGTGAAAACTAATAGTGCTGTGCAACACACTAAAACACCATTTGTGAAGTTACATTTCTAGAATCCGGCAATCTGACACATGGCATATCGAAAGTTAGAAAACTAATTATTTGCGTTTTTCACTAATGTTGAACCAATTTGCAATAAACTGAGAATTTAACTAAGGTCATCAAACCCCTTTAATATTACAAACATTTTTATTTTAGTTTGTTGTATTTTGTCTTTATTTAAACTAATACTAAAAAATTAGTAAGTTTTCTAGATACACGTAAAACGGGCAGACAAAAATGTGGCACTCGCTAAGCTCTTGGCAAAATGTACGCGGCGGCGTCCTCGTCGTTAATGGTGTTGCGAAAGGTGGCATCGAAATGCATGGCGGAAAATGAGAGAATGACATTCGAAGTATTGGACACGAGTCGGTTGATTTTGCGCCATGCAATTTAGCCACGTTTGCAAAACATGCGTATAGTTAATAAGCTTAAATAAAACGCAAAGACATCTGGCCACAATTGTGGCATTCACGCACAAGTGTGGGCAGCTGTCATTGCCAATCCTCTTCCTCCTGACGCTTACTTTACATTTGTTAATTTACATATAACATACACGCGTAGTTTAATTAGTTCACTTACAGCATTTAAACAGTTAACTTAATTAATTGCAGTTGGTTATTTGTTCCGCGACTATTGGCAACAAAATCGGTTCGATTAGACATAAGTTTATCTCAAGAGCATTGTAAAGCATTTTAAATGTAATAATAGCATAAGTGGTATATGTATATAAAGGTACGTATTACACTATACATAATGGACTATGTATGCACATACATATGTTAGTATATCAATGTAAAATGTATATATCTGCCTACTAGTAAATTAATTATAATGTAATGGAAATGTTTGCGCGCTTTCCGTTAATACTAAGACGCACTCTAATCATATAAGCTGCTTCTCTCTGTCGCTCTCTTGTCTATATTATTAAAACAATCCAATTTGTTTCAGATTGTTCTTGATGATGACATCTGTAACGGCATCAAATACGAACTTAACATTGTTCGTATCTGTGGCGCAGGTGAGATGCGTATAAATTTCCTTTTGGTCTTTTCGTTTGTTGAGATTTTCAAATTTCATGCGTATGTAATTGGCGGCCTCCTCAAATGTATTCGAACCTGTAAAACCATTGAGTAAATATCTGGTTTCAATTATGATCCAATTATATTTAAATACCTGTGTATTCGGGGAAGCATATTGTGAGGGGAGATCGCTTGATTTTTTCCTCGAACAAATCCTTTTTGTTCAAGAAGAGAATGATGGACGTTTCGACAAACCATTTGGAATTGCAGATGGAGTCGAAGAGCTTGAGTGATTCAATCATGCGATTCATTTCCTCATCCTCGGCCAAGACCAAGTCGTAGCCTGTAAAATAGTCCCAATTAATAAGTGCATAATGAAAAGAGTTTGTGACTGAAACTCACCAGAGAGTGCCACACAAAAGATGATGGCCGTGACGCCCTCAAAGCAATGAATCCACTTCTTACGCTCAGAACGCTGACCGCCCACATCAAACAGTCTGCAAGTAAGAAATTCAGTTGGAAATCAACTCAAATGTGGCAAGATTTATTGCAAACTCACTTGAAATGCAGCTGTTTGCAGCTGAAATGCGTCTCGATGATGCCTGTGGTCTTGACACGCGTGCGCAGCACATCCTGCTGTGTGGGTATGTAATTTGGTTGCGCGATCCTGTCCAGTGAATTGAGATAGTAACCAGCCGAGTCATTCAGCTGATACTCGCGCGAACGTGAAAACGATTGCTGCACTCCAACGTCGGACCACAGTTTCTTCATGAGCATCACAATCTCCGGGAGCAGAATGCCTTCGTCTGCCGCCGAGGCGTGTGTGAAAAACTGACGGGCAATATCCGTCTTGCCGGGATCCGCAAACTCAATCTTTAGTCGGCCCATGGCACGTATGATGACCATCAGGCTCTGCACCGTGTTGCTGTAGACGACGCGACGATATTCCTCACACTCCTCCTGCGAATAGCCAGTCTCATGGATGATCTTCATTTGTTTCACTATCGTTGATTTGCCCGATTCGCCAGCACCTGAATCAAAATCATAATAAATATAGCAAATACATATAAGTAAATTTGCTCAGAGTCATTCCTTTAATAATTTATGCTGTAATCATCGGGAATGGGGAAAACAGTTTACATTGTTTGTGTCATGCGTAAAAAGCGCCATGAATGAATCGATGATTCGTCTTCGTCGCTGGCGCAGTTGCCTGCTGTCTTTATGAACAAATTGCTCAATTGTCTATAGGTTCAAGAGGCCAAAAAGCTCGCTGACTCGCCTCCTGAGCTCAATTGCGGTGGTCATGTAATCCCAAAATTGAGCTAGTTACAAAAATTATAGCTAACTTGGGGCTATTGCAATTTGTTTATTCAGCAATCGAATTCTGTATTAGCTTTTATCGATTTCGACTTCATAAATTCTTCGCTTCAACATCAAACAGTTCATTGAACTCTCGTGAGACATTCGATTTATGAAAAAGTGCATAAAGTTTCCACTCGAGCCGTAAATAAATAAATAAAACGCTGAGCATGATTATACAGTACACAATCTAAAGCGTAAACCTCTTTGGACATATTTTTGTTGCAGTCAATGGACATTTTTAATATTTCGTGAAAAATTAAAAATTAGTTTTATTTAAAATTCATTTTATATAAAATTTATAATCCGTTTGCTTTAATTAGATTACAATATAGAAATTTGTTTAAAAACCAAGAATTTATTGAAGAGACCATAAACCATAAAAAAGTATAATAATCATCCCTGGCTTTTGTTAGTTCACTGTATTAAGAGTGCACTCTATTTCTATACATGTATGTTGGTTAAACAAAACGACTATCATATATCAAATTAAACTGACCATATCGACGGTGTTGCAACTATTCAAAAAAAAAAAAATAAATAAAAACGAACCAAGTTACGTGTTTGCTTGTTTCCCCTGCGACCAAAACAAAAATGCAATTTTTTTGTAGTAGACATGATTTGGTTCGACTGCCGGTCGAAGTTTTGCTAAGTTATAAAACGGTAGGTGACGTCGACGACGATTACAACAATGGAACATTAAGCTAACTTTTTCTTTCTTTTTATTTTAATCTTTGCAACATTGAATGCTTTTGTCGCTTCGGCTGCTTTTGTTGCTGGTGTTGTTTTTGTCGGAGTCCATTCCCAGACAGAAGCATATATGAAGCATAAACACGACGAAGACTGATGGTTAGGTAATTGCAATACCTCAACTCAACTAACTGTACTTTCACTTTTACTGCGCTTAGTACTGCTCCTCAACCAACTTTAAGTCCAACTTAGGGGCATTAACAGTACGTTGATATATAAAGCCTTTACCTATATTTTCCTATTTGCTTTTCGCCTGCAAACTAACAAACTAACAGCCAACAAAGCGCACTAATTTAGCAATATACACAAATGTCGTTATCCACGATATTAAAAGTTAAAAGACGGTCAGTCAAAAAGAGGCCCTTACCAATCTGAATACGAATTAGGAAACGTTCGAATGTGAAAAAGTTTGTAACAATGGCGAAAAAGGTCAATTTAATAAAAATAACACACACAGACGTGCGTTGTATATTCATTTATCAATGCACCGTTAGCTGTGCCATAATAAGCAACCACAGTAAGAGAAGAGAATGCCTGAGAGAGAGAGAATGGGAGCTGAGAACGCTACAAAGGCGCGAATCGAATAGCGGTGACTACAAAGCGTGCCTGAGCACGATTACAACAAAAGACAACATGACCAGAAGCAACGACAGCAGTAGCAAAACAACAACAACCACATAATCATCATTTACGTCGTCATCATGATAATCAGCGGTATTAAAATTAACTTCATTAGCACACACACAAGCACAGCCTCCGTCACCCCGGTCTGCACTTGTAGTTGTGTACGGGGTGTGTCACACACACACACACACACATCCACACAAACTTCATCTCCGCATTTCTACAATTGCAGTTCCTGGACAATTAGACACACACACATACCTATTGCGTATTTATGAAAAGTGACTAAAGGCAAACAGCGATATTCTGACGACGAAAGAAAGCTGAAACCATTGCAAAACAAATTGGTCGATTGCTGGGCCTGCATGAGTAATCGTAATCGAGCTTCATTGGCGCCGCCAAGCGGTTGGCGCCTGAACTTTTTAGATAAGTTGAGAGAGAGAAATATGCATGTGTGTTAATCAGCAGCAGACTTCACATGATGAATCGTGAATACTTGCACTGACTTATTACTCGTAAATAAACACACTCGGCAGCATTTCATAATTGGCCAACGGAAGTGGCAACATTATCGATATGTATGCAAACTAAAATTACTATTTAAAGCGCAATTATTATCGCATTTCATTTGTGGGTTTAGTTAACCAAAGCGAATCGAAGAAAATCCGAGAATCATCAAGTATAATTTAGTTGAAAAATCCATGTTTAATATTGGATCGCTAAGGTTATTTATTGATAAGTCTGATAAGGCTGCGACGCGGCATGAATTATTGCGACAAGCACATAAAGTACATTTTATATGTACATACTTGAAGAACATATATACAAAGTTCTTAAAAATTGTTGATTAAGTTATTTGTGTTGACAGGGTTTCCATGTGAGTGTAAGTGTGTGTGTGTGTGTTGAATATTGTTTATCTGTGGAACTGCCAAACGTAGTGTGAAGGCATCATGTGCTTTATTATTTATGTTATATACTTGTACATATCATTTCTTACTCATGTCGATTGCCTCACTAACGCAATCTTATGCAAATACAAATGAAAATGACATTTCACTCGCATGAAGCATTTTGTCAATTGTAGAACCGGAATGAATGTTGCACTCTCAATTCAGTAAAATATAGGGGAACAAAGAGGGAGAGACCCGATGCTGACAACAAATTAAGTGGCGTAATTCGACTGAAGAGGGGCCAATGGTCAGACACCCACTGCAACAATAGCGAAATTGTATTAAATCCACACAGCAAAGCTGCAAAGTCGCAAAGCTACAGCTGCCAAACCACAAGCGCAGTCCAAACATACGCCGACACATGTATGCACTCACACACGCACAGCTGCATTTGATGTGGGGGCCATTTATTTGCACTAATATCGTTCACCCCACTTTAAATGTCAGTGTAAAAGTGGCAGTGCAACAACAGCAACAACGACAAGAGTCACTGGCTCGACCAATTAGGTCTGCCAGAAAGAGACGCATAGACAGCAAGTGAAGCAGCAACAAAAGAGATACTTAATGCCATATAAATGAAAATACCAACAACCATACGAGATGTGCACAATAAAATAAATATGAGAGCACAAATGTTAGCAAGTGTTGCAAGGTGTTTTTGCTGGCCGTAAAATAACAGTGTCATGCATATTTGCTGCGCTTGTCACTCTACTGAAATTGTTTGTCTTAACGAGCAGCTGAACGTGCAGTACAAGGAAATTTTGTTTACAAGTTGAACAAATACATGAAATTAAACATTTAAATAACATTCAGCTAATAAATATATGAAATCGAGTCAAATAACGTCTAACGTTCGAGTGATTTCTGCTTAGCTGCATTCCATATTAGTTGGGCCAGTGTTGCAAAGTGATGCATGATGAGTTCATCTCGAGTGTCACTTAACTAGCATGTCGAATGTCCCTTTCGCACCCCCTGCTGCCTACTCTACTCAGCGGTCTATCAATCCCACTCAGCAGCCCCTTTTTCTTCTTTGAGTCATCGTGAAACAAACTGAGCGCCGCTTCATTAACAAAGCGGCTAAGTGTAACTACTTATGTGTGTGTGTATTTGTATACATACATATGTATGTCTATAGTGCGGTAGCTGCTGCTCGAAAGCTGGAAAAAAACCCATTTCATTGTTTTAAACATTGAATGACAATGAATGAATGAAAGTGCGCTTGCGAAGTATTCAAATACAATTTCTCGCAGTGGCTTGCTTTTTTACGTATAGAAATTTAATTGCAGAAGGTTAAAACGCGACGCGGTGTTTAATTTCACTCGCGAGTCGCGGCACACAAGAGAGTGGCAGAGGTCAAAGTTGATGTGGCGGCATCGCCGCAACGCCTCAATGCACAAAAAATCACACACAAACCGCAACAACAAGTGTGCATGAGTGAAAAGAACCGCAGAACTTGTTTCCATATTGCAACTGATGGATGGCGCCCCAGTTGTTGAAGCCGCTGCTCGACATTTGGTTTCAATTTACGTTCAATTTTCTTATCGCAATCCAATTATTTGACTTTGCTTGTGCATTGCATAATGATCAAAAGATGCATAAAGCGAGAGAGACAACCAACAAATGAAACTACTTCTTTTATCTTCCCATTTAATTGAATAAGCAAAAATCCAATTTATGGCTCACATACACATATGTACGCACTCACGCACACGCATACAAGTAAACGGTTTCTGTCAGTTTTCTTTGGCGATCACCGCTAAATTCACCCCATATTAAAGAATGCGTGTGCATAACCCTCAGGTTTTGTTTCTGAGGAATTCATGTTAATGGCGTCGCATAAAAATTTAATATAAATTATTTTAGAGAGACGCACCCAAGAGCAGCAGTTTAACCTCCGAGGCGGCGCGTTCTCCTTCAGCTCTTAATGCCCGGTCGATGTTTTTCGAACGTTCGATGGCTTCTTTATCTCGTGCTGTACTCACGGCACAACCCATTTTCGTATTATATTTATTTTCTTTTTACAAAAACAAAACTTTTGTTTCTATTGGCGTGCTCGTTCGCCAATAATAATTTATTAATTTTCACTCGCGTTTTTCGGTACTTTTTTTAATTAGCCACTGCAGATCGTTGCGTCTGCGCGTCGTCTGTACACTTTTTTTTGTTGCTTCTTCTCCTCCTCCCTTCGCACACTGACACACACACGCGAACTCAAAAAGTTCGAGCGACGCAGACGCAGACAGACTTAGCGGTGCCGTCAAATTTTTCGCACTTTCCAAAACACTCGCGGCAAATTATGTTTAATTATTCAAATTTCCTAACACTATGTCTGGCGGCAATGCAAATTATTATTTTTTTGTTTTATTTTTTTGTCGAAACTACTATTGCCATTTGTGAGCGTACGTGAATCACTTTTTAACTTCTACTGCGGTTTTAGCAGCGTGACCGAAATTTAAATTTTAAAATGTATTATTTTGCGAAAAAAATACTGAAATATATACCACTTTTATAAAAACTATTTATAAGATGAAAAGTTGTCATGAACATTTAACAATGAGGCAATAAGCGCAGACAAGTTAAGGTTTCATACTGGAAGTATAGAAATTTAAAGCTATAAATGATTGCTCACAGATAAAAAAAATGGCATGCCGGTCACACTGCATACGATCAGCGCTTGTCAGTGCTGAGAATCGAAATATACTTGCATTTTTCAACACTTAATTGCACAGCATTGAAAGTGGGTATCTCTGCGACCAGAATTATGTGTTGCCAGACTGTTCGCAACATTATATAGGAATGAGTAACTATTTTTGGGTTTTGTACTTTCCAGCTTTTTACAGCCTAAACGAGCATTGATATATCATGCAGCATATACATATATATACATATATATATAAACACTTGCCAACATAATCACATTTTTTTTAAATTTTATATCGTAAAATAATGCCAATACAGACATCAGGAATATTATAGTTGTTTGACTTTTTCTAATGTTGGAATAAGGCAAGTTAAATTTAATATACATACTACTTAATTTGGTCTATTTTATTTAAATTTCGTAAACAATGTGTATGAACTTTATGCACAGGGTGCAACAATATCACAAATTTTGCCCTTTGCCGCACAATGTTTATTGAAACACACATTAAGTATAAACAAAGAGCAGATCACACAAAAATGTGTGCGACTCGGGTGTGCAGGCTCAATGTGGCCACAAACCGAAAAATTTCTCAGGGCCCGAACAGTCATAAGTGCATGAATGTGTGCGTGCATGTGTGTGCTTGTGTATGTGTGTGAATGCATGCGTAAATAATATTTGCTTTGGCCTTTTGGGACAAATATGACGATGGGTGGGCAACACTGGTGGCCAACAACAGGCGCCAAATGGCAGCAGTTGCATTCAAGAATTTTTTGGTGTACTTATCGAAAATCGAAGATTAGTTGGCAGCGTTGCGAAGACTTTACAGGGCTGACACACACAGCTTTACTCAACGAAAAATTGTTCTGCTGGGGTCGCAGTGCAAAAGTTGTTGGCTGCGTTTAGAGGACGTCATATGTTACCGTGCACTGATCCCCCTATCTATATAGAGGCCATCAACGGGTCATGATTTACACATGTTTACACGAGCCACGCTATTGAGGAGGGGAGGCAGGGCATTGGGATCCCCTCATGAATGAATGATTGCAGCATTGCTGTTGTGGTGCTGTAATTCATCGTAAAAAGTAAAACGACAAACGGCGGCCACAACACCACCGGCAGCTAGAGAAATATGGATTTATGCGGTTTAGGGGTTTGGAACGCGGACATTCAACGCTTTGGGTGGTCCAATTGGTGGTCTTCGAGGTTGCAATGCAGTCAGCGCATGTCTCTCGCCTACTCGGCTGTCTTACTCGTCATCGGCATCAACATTGCTGTCGCTGCTCTCGTGCTTAATCGTGTTGCTCTTGTTGTTGCTCTTGTATCTCTCCACTGTATTTCAAACCGTTTTGCGTTTGCTGATGCGAACAATTTTGACGAACGTCGACGTCGGGGTCGGCCAAACTTCAATCGGTTCGCGCACAAAAACAAAACCAAAGCAAACAACAGCAACAGCAGCATCAGCAACAACAACAATTAAAGGACGTCAAGGCCTTGAAATAGATATGTGTATGTATGTATGCATGTGTGTGTATGGGTACTCTACACTCCTATACCTACACGCACACACACGCACACTCTCAGCCGTTTGGCACATGTGTTGCTGCCTTTAGCTGGGCAAACTCAAGATTAAGATTAATTTCGTCGATAATTCGGAAAAAATCATTTGGGAAAAACTTTACGCCTCGACTTTTTATGCGTTGAAAGGTTGAACAGTGGCAGGAGGCGGCTGCTGATCTCATTTGATGGATGATGGAGGACATAGAGGGGAGACGAAGGCAATGGCGTCGGGGCACAACAACAGCTCCACATTCAAGTGGAGTTGGCAGACGGCTGACGCTCAAACGATCGATTCTTGACCGCCCGTCGATCGTCGCCTGCGTAAATAGATTGACTTTCGGCACTTTTCAAAGTGCCGCCGATAGAGTCAATCAGCTGATTCGTCTGACAAAGGGTGAAAAGCAGGAAAAAGTCAGTATGACCGTTTCACAAAATTTGATAGAAAAGTGGAAAGCAGGAAGCTGTAAAAAGAAATGTACAATGCAAAATAGACGAAAAAACAAACTTTAACGACTTCTTGTCATTGTTGCGGCAAAAAGAGAGGCTAAATTTAAAATAAACTAAAATTAGCAGCTCCTATTTGTTTACATTGTAAAAGTAATAATTACCCAAAACACAGAGAGCAAGAGCAGAAAAAGACTATAATGTGTCTGTATGTAAATCCAATCGATCGTTCGAAGACCCTAAAATAAGAAGATGAAAAAGTATTTTAACTACTGAGTCTTTGGCAGCGAGGCATTTGCTCGACAAGTGCGGCCCGTGTCTAGAAATGATTTTGTTTACACTAAGGCATAGGGAAAACTAAATCGTCTACTCGTCTATGGCCATACGGCTGCAACCTGCTCGAGAACGGGAGAGGGAACTGGAAAGGCGACGGGATCGGGTGCAGATCTGGATATCTGGTAGCTACTGCAGCAGCACAAGCAGCAGGAAACAAATATCGGTGGCAGCGCAATTGAATTGCCATAAAAATTGACTCGTCGGGGCCGAGTATGAAATTTATGAATTCCCGTTGTTGCAGCGGAAAATATCTTTTGTCATGGATGCCAGAGGTTGAGATCACAGAGGAGTACAGCGTCTGCCGAGCACAGTTACTACGTGGGAGCTTTTAAGCATCTGCCAGCTGATGAAAACCAGTTCTTCCACAGAATAATGCAATAATTTCATGCAAGTCTCTATACTATTTGTAAATTTTGATATTTTCGAGGTCTTGGTAAGCTGTTGTACATTGAGCAACATTTGAACAAAAGTTCTTGCAACGTAGGCGATTTTTCTGTATGTATAAAAACCGCTCTACATCTAAAAACTCTTCCGGCTATTTGCACGATCTCCTAAGGAAATCATCTTCCTTGCAGCTTCTGTCAAGTTCCTTAGTTACCATGTGTAGTAGCATTGTCATAAAATGTCCATGGAAATTCACTGATTGCATACGCCTTCGGTTTAGACTTTTATCACTGTTTATGGGGTTTTTTCCTCTGTGTGTGTTAGTTTCCCTCCCTGGGCCGCTATTTTTGCGCCGATTTTACTTGTTGCTTTATGGCTTTATAATGTCTGGGCGTTCAGTTTTATGATCTCTGTGTGCCCGGCCAGCCATAAACTAATAGTGATTCATGTCGTTCCGACAACAGCATACTAGTAACAATTTGTTATCCATTACGTGGACTGCTCCTCCTCTGGCGCCAGACGGTCAACGAGAGCAGCAAGAGAACCCTCCAGAAAATTACGAATAAATTGAAAGTTTTTTTTAAATTGGGCAAATTTTTATTGTAACTATCAAATCAAATAGAAGGTAAAATATTTATTTATTTGCGACCTTGCAACGTAGAGCAGTTGGTGTGAGTACTAAAAAATAAATTAATAAACAAAAGCAACTGATTCCAACTGACTAACTTACCTTTATTGCACAGGCTTAGTTTCACGCTTTCCAGTTTAGCGTCTTCACAGGGATCTGCCCTTTGCTTCTTGGAAGGCTGCTGCTGCTGCCTTTGCTTCTTGCAAGGGTCCTGCTGCTGCCTTTGCTTCTTGCAAGGGTCCTGCTTTTGCTTTTTGCAAGGGTCCTGCTTTTGCCTCTTGCTAGGGGCCTGCTCTTCTTGCTTGCAAGTGACCTGCTTTTCTTGATTGCAAGGATCCTGCTGCTGCCTTTGCTTCTTGGATGGCTCCTGCTGCTGCCTTTGCTTCTTGCAAGGGTCCTGCTGCTGCCTTTGCTTCTTGCAAGGGTCCTGCTTTTGCCTCTTGCTAGGGGCCTGCTCTTCTTGCTCGCAAGTGGCATGCTTTTCTTGATTGCAAGGATCCTGCTTTTGCTTCTTGCAAGGATCCTGCTTTTGCTTCTTGCAAGGATCCTGCTGCTGCCTTTGCTTCTTGGAAGGCTGCTGCTGCTGCTGCTGCCTTTGCTTCTTGCAAGGGTCCTGCTTTTGCTTCTTACATGGATCTGCCTTCTGCTTTTTACCAAAGACTTCCTCTATGAAAAGCTCCTTTATTTGAGGACATCCACTTATACGTCGTAAACAGGATATATACGACTCGCCCAATTTCAAAACCGAAATTCCCATTAAACGATTCATACTGTTTTTTTTCCGGAATTTTAGAAACTAAAAATTTATAAACTTATTTAATTTATATGTTCATATGCTAAGCTCCAAACTGTTAATGATGCTGAATATGTTTTCTCAATCTATGCTTCGATTCCTAGATGACTTTAAAGTCAATGCACACTTGTTCTGTATGAAAATATCTTGATTTGACGAAATCAAAGTGAAGAACGATTTTATGAATAGTGCTGTGAGTTGGGTTTTCTGTGGTTTCAAAAATGTTTATATCACATTTCACCCAAAACTCCGCTACCGGGTCTCAAGTACCGACCACACATTGGCGAAGTCGCTCGGGTCGAATGTTCAAGTGGACTGGAACCACAGTGACAATGTCTCGGGGTTGGCGTCGCCAATGTCAAAATATTTGTCAGCGCCTCGATTTACGGCGGGTAATTAGACGACACAAAACGCTGCGTCAGGATGTCGCCTACGATTAACCTAAATTTACATATTGTCTAGTCGAACTTTGCGGCCTCCCTCCAAGGCACTTGAGCTCCAAAGGCAACACAGCTAACACAGCTAATGATTTCTAGTGATGAACCATTGGGCGTCTCATTCGTCGGTATTGAACTGTCAGTAAGCAAACTTGTGAAGCTGGTTTTTGGTGAAGCTCTTAAGTTCCATACGGCACACAGGTGTGTTGCTGTCGAAGGCCAAAGTTCAGTCGCATAAAATAAGAGGAATAAAAAACAGAGTGAAATGTGGAAAAGAACAAAGCAGCAACAGCAACAGCAGAACAAATGTGAGCGACACCATCAACGAGGCGATTGCCCAGAGTAACCTCAGCAGCAGTTGTGCCATGACGACAATACGTGTCGAGTGAGATGAAGCAGATGCCAAAGAAGTTCGAGGGAATTGGAAGCAGAATGTACTGCACAACGCTGCCTTACTACAGAGCGCTGCATGCCACACGGTGTTGCGTTTAAAATTCGACATGGACATTTATCACACAATCAGCGGCGTTGTGTTTCCTTTTTAGCGAAATCGCCAGTAATTAATAAATTACGAGCTGCATTGCAAACGCTGAACATTGAAAGCGAGTAAATCGCACTTGATTTGATGGCTGCTGTTGTTCTATTTCCTGTTCTTCTTTATTATTCATTCTCATTCGCATTCTCAATTGCGCTTCCCGCTTCCTACTTCAGCCTGCTGCGAGTCAACGCGTTTTTAAGTACCGGCTATTAAACTAAAAGCTAAACAACAGACAGCCCAAAGTGCCAAGTGGAAACGGTTTTCGATCATTTGACCAATCGACTGTTTCATTTGCTTCGCTTCTTCTAACGTCCGTTCGACTGTTCGACCCGACAGCGAGTTTGTCTGGCATTTTTCCTTTTTCTTAATTTCTGGTAAATTTGGCGCAATTATTGCGCACCAAATGGATCGCAAGTCTATAAATTGTTCAATTTTATTGCGCCAGTTTCGACAGCTGAATGGCGTTCCCAACCCAAAACTCTGCTTGCTCTGCCGTTCAGCTGGGGGTCCTCATTACCTCCGCCCCCGCCTCGCTCTCTTTCTGCTGCTCTGAGTGTGTAGGTATGTGTGAGTGTGTGCTGGAGCTTTTATTATATGCCATAGTTTGCATAGCCGAATAGTTTGGCAATGGCATACACAGATCGAACGATTACGATTACGATTACGATCTCGGGCAACTGGAAACTGGCAACGGGATCGGGCAGCTGGCAGCTAAACACACGTCGCGTTGAATCGCATCGCATCGCATCGGTTGGCTGGCCATCTTGCGCAAAACTCAGCGGCGGCCATTTTGAAAACTGTAATCATGCGGCAAGGTGTTTATGGCTGCCCCTGTCCGACTGCCAACTTGCCAAGTGTGGCAACATGCGCACCAACAAACATTTCCAGTTCTGCAGAGTCAAGAATAAATAAGGTAAAATAAGATGTTCCCACTGAAAGTGATATATTTGCATGATCTAACATAAATTACATAATAGCTGAGAAGACAGTTCTTTGAATTTGTTAACTCATATATTAATAACAATTTCAATACATATTTTATATCACAATATTGTGCAAAATCCAAAGAAATGCATTTGTAGAACACTTTTTTCCTGTAATATTTATGAATAATTAATTGTATTTCATTTAACAAAAACCTATCGATAAATTGCTCCCCAAAACAAAATCAATTCGTCATAATCGAACAGCGCCAATGCTTTACAATAACATAATACTCAACATATTCGCAGCTTTTCTATTTTTAGACTATTTACGGATCCATTTCCGTATTTAGAGCAACTGTATAGGGCTGGCTGTCACCAAAGTTTATCCAAACAGAATCGGATCAGCCGACTTCCACTTAACGGCCAACCAAGCGCATAAATATTTGATAAATATTTACAAATCAAAGCCGTGGGAAAAAGCCACAACAAGACATCAATAAAGCAGCCTTAGTTTAGCACAAAGCGAAATAACATTAATTTCTTTGCTTGCATATTTTTTGTTGCTTTGATATTGTTATTGTTATCGTTTTTGAAAAGGCGTTCCACAACACGTGACTGCAGCTCTAAAATGTATCGTTTAGATCAGGGGCATAAACAAAGTGATTGGTGAAGTATGTGGCCAACAGTTGGGCTGGGATACAAGTAGCTATATCTAAGCAAGAAATTGCACAACAAGAATCTAAATATTTAAAGAGTAGGTGAGAGAGAGAGAAAGCCAATGTTAACTAGACATTTAGGCATAATTTGCTCGTTGCTCGATGGAAAACTCTATGTAAATATTTTGAATTTTGGACTATTTGATTATTTATTGTCCGGCGGATCAACGGTTTAATAAACGTCTCGGCTGCACGACGTCGGCGGGGGAGGGAGTCGACACTGGGCGAGGTGGCTGGGGGAGCTGCAATTGTTTGTTTTCGGCTGTTGTTGTAGGTCAGTGTGCAAAAACAAATGTGCCGCGGCTCCAACTTGTATACAACTAGGGAGTCTGAGAGGGCGGCCAAGGCGATGGCAGTGGATGCGGGAGGCAGGGATTAAGTGTTTAGAGTGTGTGTCTGTGTGTGTGTGTGTGTTGTGTTTTATTGCTAAATGTTTATTAAACTACAAACACGAGGCAAGTTTAAACAATGCTGCCCATGGCCGGCATTTGGTATTGTTTGGTATTCTTTGGTATTCCTTCCGATTCCAAGCGAAAAGCGTAGAGAGAGCGAGTGAGAGAGCTAGTGGGTGTGCGATAGAGAGAGGTAGAGAGGGAAAGCGGAGCAGCATCGCTGAATCAATGGGATCGCCGCTTTGTGTACTACAACTCAACTTGCTGTGGCAGACGCGTCGTATACATAATTTTGTTTACAAACCGTGCATAATAGTAAACAATTTGGCCATTTAATAACATTAACATTAAATTAAAAGCAAAACAAACGCCGTACAAGACGCCCATAACAACAACAACAATGGCTACAACTACAACTGTGACTGCAAGTGTGAAGAGCACGCAACATGCAGCAGAAAAGAGATAGACACACGTTGTGTATATGGTATTGATATGGTATGGTATGGTATGCTTATCTTTATTATGATTATTTGAACTTGAAAAACTGAATGATGATGACGAGTTTTGTTTGGGAATTTCCTCGTCGGGATTCTTCTTGGGGCGTGCTCTGTTGTGGGCGTGCTAAAGAATACTTAGATTGAGATCCCCACACAAAAAAAAACTCAGAGTCGTTAATGCAAATGCAATCTCGCCCGCTGCTAAAAAAGTGTTGATGGAAAAATCGTTTTTTTTTTTGCTGGCGGAACTGTTGACCCAGTTAAGATGACGCACGGAACACGCTGTGTGGCATTTGCATTTCGGCTATAAATAAATGTATTTGGAAGACGAAATTTGGCAGCATCGCAATCGAAAATCCAATTGGATCGTTTTATTCAAAATTCTAATTGATTTGAAAAATGTTTTCGTATTTTTGATTTTTAGTTAAATGTATGATAGAACAATTTTGGAAATACACAATAAAAGTATTTTACGAGCTACTTGATAGATATTTTGAATCAATTGGAATTTGTTGTATTTTTTGCTATGTCGATTGACGCATTATTCTTAATTAATCTCAACAATTAACAGCGCTTGCAGCTCAGTGTCATTTATCAATGAAACGAAGTCATTTTGTGGGCCACACCTCGGCAGATCAATTAATTAAACGCCCGAGAGTTAATACAAGTGAAATGCTAAATTGCGATTTTGGGGATTTTCAGTGTGCTGGAAACCTGTTTAATTTATTCCTCACACTCGCAATAAATGGCAAATATACATATATATAAGTGGAATGCACACAGAGGGAAAACAGCACGCAAAAACACGAAGCCGAATAAGAAGTAATAATAATCAAACGTAAAAATAATTTATGGCCTTGCCACAGCGGCCAACAGGAAAACAGCCAAAAGAGCTGAAGATACAAAACACAAATTTCCGCATATATGTATGTATGTAGAAATATGTAGATATGTTCAGTGCCGCAGATTAACCAAAAAGCACACATGAAATGACTTTAAATGCTGTGTCGAAAAATATTCTACAATTGCCCATTGTTGTTGCGGTTATTGCGGTTTGTTGTTGTGTGTTTATTGTCTGCAAATTCCACGAAATTCTCTGGAAAATGGCGAGTGCTTCGAGAAATTGTCTGCCTGTGATATATTTGCACAATGAAATTAAAATATCTTTCAGGCCGCCCAAAAGTCAAGTCGAAACATACAAAACAAAACACAAAAAAAAAAGTTGCTAGCAAATTGTGCGTTGTTGTTGTTTTTGCTGGCAGTAGCGCCAATCGTGCCTGACGTGTTCGACAAATAGAATTCGTTTAATGTAAACAAAACTCCGCCTCCGTGTGTATCCGAAATGTTCCTCGCGACTGTGTTTGTGTGTGTGTCTGTGTGCGTGTGAGAGTGTGTGAGTGTGCGTTGGGGGATTAAAATGTTGGTCTGATCTCTTGGCACCCAAAAGCAACAAAAAGAAAAGAAAGATGCGTTTGGAGAGCGGAGAACGGTGAGCGGCCTCGTCGCCGTCGTCGTCACGGTCGCGAGTCGCAAGTCGGTGTAGTGCTGACAGCAATGGCGGCACTCAGGGTGCCGTATAGCGTACAACATACTGCGTACTGCGTACCGTGTACCGTGCAACGCGCGTACCAGGCAGTAGCTGGAGACCATACCGCACAGCCCTTGCCTCACTCCCCGGCTACTGGTTGTGCTCAGGTCGGGGCCATGGAACGACTAAATCAATTAACAGCTCGTTTCAATGCCGCCAGTCAGCGGCAACGGTTTCCTTTCCAGTGAAGCAATGTTTAACGCTAATATATTCGTCGTTATTTGGGTTTCGAGATCTGGGTTTCTTGTTGACTATTTATTAACTGTTGACTGCCTACCAAGGAGCCAAGCTCTGCGGGAGTGAGACATAGAAAACGATAACAATCTGTTTCTTTATTTCACTGGAAGTTAAAAGTCAAGCTCAAGTCGAAATGTTTATACATTGAAATCTTAGAAATAGTTATAATATTTAAAGATTCGATAATTTATTCTTGTTTTTGTCAAATGAGAAGTGAATAAGTGATCTCAGTATAAATTTAGTGATAACTCGCAAATTAGAAAAAGACGATTTGATTTGCAAAAGTTTTTATGATCAACATCTGTTATTTCAAAGTATCCCTTCAGATTTTAAATAAGAAAAGCTTAAATTTATTATTTTGAATCAATTCGAGTTAATTTAAATTTTTTATATCTATACGTTGTTATAATACTTTAATTTTTTGGTAACTGACTGTAAACTTAATAAATTAATCACTATAAATATATTGCATATTGTTCATGTTGTACATGGTATGTGAGGGCGTTCAATTGAATTGCTTGCAATATTAAACTAACGCATTGCTGAGCTTCGATTCTCTTTCAAGATCTGTCCCCAGCGTCTGCTTTGTCCCTCTAGGTGCGAGTATTTTGCATGTCAATACCTAGACATAGACTCAAATACCAAAATACCAATAGTCGCACCTCAAATGTCATATGGTTGCACATTCCAATAGTGTAGAGAGAGAACGAGAGAGAGAGAGAGAGAGAGAGAGAGAGAGAGAGTGAGAGCGAAATAATGAGTGTGACAGATACGCAAAAATCAAGCCAATTGGATGCGAGCGTAGCTGGGAGAATAAGAAAATTAACTGTACACACACAACAACTGTACACAGCAAGGCAAGAGCAAGCGAGTGTGTGTGTATGTGTGAGAGTGAGAGTAAAACGAGAGCAAGAAGCGCATTTGCGCAAGGCGTAGGCGAACTAAAAAAAGAACAGTTAGACTGGGGAGAGTAGGAGAGAGAAAGACGCTGTCACGGAGCTGAAGTGAAAAGACGTCTCCATGGCGCAAGGAGATCGCAATCGATTTACAGTCAGCCGAGAATAGCGAAGCCGCGCGGTTCGCTACACAATTGAAGCGGAAGAAAACGGGGAAAAAATAAGAAACACCTTAGCAATTATCTGTAGTTAATTTTCGGGTGATAAAGTGTAAAGTAAAATATGATCAAAAGTGAAGAAGCTGTCAGTGATCTGAACAGTCGCGCCATGGCCGTGGATCAGTTGGGCGGTTTCTATCACCACCATCATCCTCCTACGCATCCGCATCCACACCACTTATCGTCGTCGCAGCACACACACCTTCAAATGTCTCACACACACGCGCACACACATCCACATGCGCTGAGCCATCACACCTCGACGCATCATCTGTATCGCGGTGGGAATCTGCTGCCTGCTGGCAATTTCCAAGCCATGGGTGGCGGCGATTCACCCACCGAGCTGGTGGATGAGAAGCCCAATATCAGCTATATGGAACGCAAATACTACAGCGCCTCGACGATAGATGGCGCTGGCAATGTCACGCCCACCGCACAGCACTATGGCCTGAGTGGATTGCATCACCACAACATGGGCGGCGGCACCCCGCCGGCACCATCCAGTCCTATTCCTCCTTATGGGGTACTAATGACCACGCATTCGGCTGGCTCGATCTCGCCCAGCTCCAGCTCCAAGACGCCCACCGATCAGGAGATGTACGTGAGCTCTTCGGTGGGGAAGCCGCAGCTGCAGCTGCAGCCGATGAATCATCAGTATGCATCCACGATTAAGTACTGCTCCAACAATACGATTCTCAGTGCCAACGATTACCATCAGCTGACCATCCACGAGGCTGATCAGCACCAGCAGCAGCAACAACAACAGCAGCAACAACAGCAGCAACAACAGCAGCAACAACAGCAGCAACAACAGCAACAACAACAGCAACAGGCACAGCAGAATTCTCCTGTCTCTGGCAGCTTTATGCCAAGGCTTTCCTCCTCGCCCACGCAGGTTATAGCGAGTGCTCATGGTCACGGGATGTCCGGCTTGAACTACTCGAGCGCCAGCTCATCGCCAGCCAAGTCGTTGAATGGCTCCGAATCCACGTCGACAAATCAGACGCACGACGGACCCAATGCCCAACAACAGTCCAAGTCAAATGGCGCCAGTGGTCAGGACAACAGCACACCGGACACTACGAAAAAGTCTGGTACTCGACGTCCAGAAAAGCCAGCTCTTAGTTACATCAATATGATTGGGCACGCCATCAAGGATTCTCCCTCGGGCAAGCTGACTCTCAGCGAGATCTACGCTTACTTACAAAAGAGGTGCGTATATTCATGCAGAGTGGGAAATTTATTGAAGTTCAATCTCTGTGTGGAAGGAAGTTTACAGTAGACACTACAGTGCACCACACTACTATAGTCCTATAGTAGTAAAACACCCATTTTTAATTGCATGTTCAGAAGGAGTACAACAAAAAAAGTTATAGATGTCTTCAATAAATATTTATCTAAATTTAATGTGAGAATAAATAAAATTATTAGTAGTGCAATAAAATCAATAGCAAGTTAACTTAAATTATACCTGAGGATTATATATATTTTTTAAATTAGGAGAACTACTTGTTAGGAATGAGATGATGTTATGCAACACGAAGCAATTCCACATCTGAATTAATTATAATCATTTTTATTTGTTGATAAGGAGGAGACAATAAATTAACAATAAGATAACAAATCAAACAATAATAACATCGCTGATATCTGTCTGAAAAAAAGTATCTCGGATTTTGAGGTACACATCTTGAATAAACTTGGCATAGTCTTCTTTAGATTACGATATCATATAACAGTATAGCCTGTTGTTGAACTTTCATCTAACTTGGTCAAATGTTGTAATGGTCTAAGATCACTCTCCATTAGATTGCTTAGGAAATTTGGATGGATTTAAACATATATATTAATGGATTAACATGAGGCAGTCTCAGTCTAAATTTAGCACACAACCCAGCTACTCATCAAGCTTAACGCATTCCCATGCTCCGTATCAAACGTTTTCGCGTTCTCAAGTGTCGAGTGGAAGCCATTACCGACATTGACACCCAGCCAAGTGGCAATAGCCAAGCTACAGCTTTAGATACAGAATCGGAATCGGAATCAGAATCACAATCGAAATTGGGGTTTGGCAAATGTATGGGTTGCCATGTGATTTGTCGCTTGCCGTTTATTTACTTGCGTCCGATTTTATTTACTCAACAAAATATGATCGGTTGAGCCCCTTTCCCCCATCTCTCCCCCCCCCCCACCACCATCACCTCGATGCGAGCGCATCCTTTTGATTGCTCGTATTTCTCAGCGCTTGGCACTTTATGTGTTTGGATATTGGCGACGTTCGCGGCTGGGAACGCGACTGTAAGCGCGACACTGAGTGCGTCTCTCAGCAAGAGTGCAGATCGGTTCGGTTGAGTTGAGGTTTGTTTGTTGTTTGTTGTTGCCTCAGACTTGTGGTACCCCGAAAATTTTTTAATTGAATTTCGTTGACGACAAAGCTCATTAGAGGGCGTGTGTGATTGTGCAGCAAATAAATAAACTGAACAATATCTCTCTCTCTCTCTCTTTCCGATTGCAGCTATGAATTCTTTCGAGGACCCTACGTGGGCTGGAAGAATTCGGTCCGTCACAATCTCAGCCTAAACGAGTGCTTCAAGAAGCTGCCCAAAGGCATGGGCGTGGGCAAGCCCGGCAAGGGCAACTACTGGACCATCGACGAGAACTCGGCCCACTTGTTCGAGGATGAGGGCAGCCTGCGGCGACGACCGCGCGGCTATCGCTCCAAGATCAAGGGCAAGACGTATGCCGTGAGTGCCAATGGCTTCTACGGCGCCGGCTACGGCGATGCGGCCATGGTAAGCTCCCACAACTAAGGCTCGCCGGTTGATAATATTAATTGCATTCCAATATTTGCAGGACAATCCCAACTTCTATGCGGCACCTGCATATGCTGGCTACGATTATGGCATGCCAGCTGCATCTGCGTCCAATGGCATCGCAACGGCCGCTCAAAGCTTTGGCGACTCGTGGAACGTGCACACGGCGCACAGTGGAGCTCCTGCCTTGGGCGTGGGCACCTTGCCGCAGTACTCCAACATCACCTGCCTCACAGCTGTGGGCAATAATTTGAATGGTGCCCTGACGCCGCCATTGGCGCACTCGGCGCTGGGCATGACTGCGACGTCGGGGGGCGCTGCCTCCAGTTCGCCGGTTGCAGTGACGGCGCTTCAAAGTGATTATGCGCCAGCCGCCAGTCTCGTGGCGGCGGGCTATTCCTATGCAACAAGTGCCAGCGGCTTGGATAATGGTAAGTGGCTTCGCCTGGGTGTTCGTGTCAATCATAGCCAAGTGATTGCCGACCGACTGCGAGCGTGTGTTTGTGTGAACTTGATCTCGGATTACCGCCGCCTAGCAACACATGTCGAGCTGTTGGCGTTACTCTTTTTATAGCTGACGTCGGCTTTGTGTGAATTTTAACACGAGATCATAAAAATCATAAAAACTGTATTACGCATGTTTTAATCGAGTTGTTGTTCTCTGCATTTGTTCTCAGGTCTGCGGTCCATGGCGCTTCAACAGCTGCCCGCCTTGTCCTCCATCCAGACGGGACAGTCGCAATCCCAGTCGCACCCCAACAACAACAATAATAACAACAACAACAATAATAATCATCATCATCCACATCCACATCACCATCATCATCATGGCACCATGACTCCGCCGCCATCGCAGTCGGGAAACCATGCCATCGATCGTTCGCCCATCGATCTGAAACCGGTTTACCTGCCGCCTATAACTCCGCCCCCCACTTCGGTCAACACCGGCTACTATGAGACAATTAAATATTCAAATTAGCCTAACATTCGCTCTCATATGTATTGAGTTATTTGGCATTATTACCTCAAAGGATAATCAATTTAAATTTTAGCTCTTAAGTAGTTTCCAAAGTTGACACAAACTATGTGTAGTTGCTTAGTGTGTAAACAACAAAAGTTCTTATCAAATAAATATCATTTAAATAGCACGTAATCTCAAAACAACCAATTAAAAATGCAGTTTTATTCATCAATTCCTAATCTTTTGATTTTACAAAAAAAAAAACAAAAAACAAAACAAATTAAACAGTAAATTGCTGAAGGTAGTTTCTAAAATTATATAAAATACTATTATCTATTTTATTATTAAACAACATTATTTATATAACAGAACATTAAAAAAATTATTTTGCAGTTGCATACATTTTCAAAAGTATTAAAAATTCTTCTCAAATTTAAATAAATTTTTAAAATTGAGCTACATAGCTCTGCAACTTTACAAATAGAATTCTTACGCGCAATTCTAATATGAATTGTGCTCAAATGTGCGCAACGTGAAGTTGGCTGTGATGCGAGGGAAGCAGTTGAACAAGAGGTGCACGAAGTAAAGCAGTTTATTAAAATTTCTAAGGGTTGCATATAAAACTGTGAACTGTGTAAATAAACGACGCAATATAAGTACTGCAAAGCAGTGTACTGCTTGTTAAAGCAAAACCTTATTTTGAAATGAAATGGAAATTTGTTTCGTCCATCTGGCAATATTTTTTTTTGGCTCGCAATTTAAATTTTAAATCTGGCTGAGTCCATGCTCATACGAAGATACTTATGTATGTATAGCAATGTTGTAGAAATGGCTGTAATCAAAATACTAAATTTAAACAATGGGTATTAGATATCTGTATCTTGATTTAGTTTCAATGAAGCTTTATTGCTAATTTAACATATTTATGATTTACCAGAATAGTTGGTAGTCCAATTATGTGTAACTTGGATACAAATATGCACACAAAATGCTAACTAACCAGATCATAGGATCATATTCATTGTCACACAGGAAGATAAGACATCTAATTTAAGGCACATGCCCAATACATTGTTCAGCAACAAGACTGACAATCCAATTATTCAGTTAATTGTCTCACCTTTATGGGCAAATTAAAATCTCATACAGAGTCAAATAGAACACAGTGCGAATCCCAAAAAGGCAATCCAAGGCGAACCGCAAATGCCACTGACCATTGTACGACTCGGAGAAGAAAAGGCAACAGAAATCGCATCAAGAAGTCGTCGCCATTGATAATTATCTGGCAGCGACAGCGAGCGAGCGGGACGTCGAAAGGATGAGAATGGAAGTTTGGACAAGCGAGAAAGACTCAATCTTAGTAAAACCCAAAGACAAACAGAGAGAAAGACGACGACGCAGACAGTCAGTCAAAGAGAGAGCGAGAGGTAACTTTTGAGTGAAAAATTTTACAGTCAATGGATAATCGGGATTAAATCTTCTTGAAAAGTTAATGTTTACACACGCACCTACCGTTGGCGATGCGCCGATGACAACGACAAAGGCAGCAAAAAAAGATGCAAAAATTATGAAAATATTGTCACAAGTGCACTGCCAGCGCAGGACGCAGGACGCTGAATACAGGATACGGGATGCGGGACGAGGCTGCGGCAGTGGCAGTTGCAGGACAATTGCAGGCGGCAATCAAAACATGCAATTGTCCGTTTCGTTCCGTTCCGTTGCGAATTAAAACAAACCGAGTTGAGGCCGAGTCGGCATAAGAGGATTTGTGCGTCAAGTAAACACACGAACGGTACTACAGCCGGACAAACTGGACCCGACCAGGCCAACTGAATGTGGAAACCCAAAAAGCAAATCGAAGATGCAGCAGCAACAGCACCATCATCAGAGCTACAGCCACAGCCACAGCCAGATCTACAGCCGCACCAGCCTGCATAAATAAATAAATAAAATGATTTGAACATTTTTCATTTTCGCAAAAAAATAAAGGAGAAATGAGCATTCTTCTTTGCGTTAAAATAAACAATTTTTTAAAAATTGTTCGAGCGGAGAGACAGATAGAGATAGGGTATTATTTATTTTAAATTTATGTGAAATTAAAAACGTTTTTCGCAAGGATTTTCCATCAACTGGTCGAAAATGTTTTTATAGGCGCGCATAGCAAATTGCCAGGTTTTCGAATCACATCGAAAAGGAGAGATAGATAGTTGGTGGGATAGAATGAGATGGAGGAATGCGAGTACAAACAGTACTCAGTGGAGATATTCATGGATATTTCTATTGCGAATTTCACTGGCTGCCCAATCACTTTACATTTGTATCATTGATACACAAAGTCTCGAGTATGTCGCGCGTATTTCCCCATATAAATAAACAAAAGTCTTGTTGAAATAACATGGCAAGAAATATTTATAAAATAAACATTAGACCAGCACACAGCAGCGATCAACAACCAACAAGCAACAACCAACAGCGAACAACGAACAGGCAACAACCAACAACAAAAACAACAGGATGAGCGAGCCAAGTTAAAGTTTTGAATGAAATACTTGAAAGAGGGCGATTTATGAATGAATTAAGTGTTGTAATGCAAAGTGTTTTGGTCCAAGTGCTCGCAGACAGGTATAAAATTGTAGCAAAGACTTGTGAATGAATGCAGTAAGCGAGTTTATCACGTATGATACTCAATTCTCTGTTGGCGTTTTTAAATTTAATTTTTATAAAGATTTATTAATATTCGAGTACTTTATCAAACAAGTTGCAAGCTGTATTATATTAAAATAAAACTCCATGCTAAGCATATGCGAATTTAACAAGTCTTACTTTCAAGATTTATCTTAAATATTCTTACAATTATACATTCTCAGTTTATTGCTGATTGCATAATTCAAAAATAATACTTGAAGGTAAGAATAGAATAAGTATATAATCGAACATTCTTGATAAACGCAACAATGCGCAAATTTGAATATAATATTACATGCATATCAAAGGAAAGCAAAGGAAAAAAATTCATGAACAACAAATCAGAAGCTACCTTAAGTCCATAATCGAACATTTCAAATATTCGCCACAACGCACAAATTTGAATACAATATAACATAAAGAACACAAAAAATTCAGTAAAAACAAATCAGAAATAGGATATCATGGATATTTTTATTTACCCGAAATATTTAATATTCGCCCAAAAGACACAACTTTTGTGATACTTGTTTTTATTGTTATATAAATGGAAGTCAGCAATATTCTAGAATTCTAAAATAAAATTAAATTTCAAAGTAATTATGTAAAGCTCAAATTCTTAATATTCCCCTAACCGCAACTTTGTGATCTCAGTACAATATTTAATTGCTTCTTGGAAGAACTGAAACCAGCTCCTGCAGCGTCTACATCATCATTTAAGCAAAAAGTCCACACCTTACCCCGCTCCCAGTAACGTTCTTAGCCATGGTCATAGCCATAGTTAAGCACCACCCACTCGCAGCGGGTCACTTCTGGGCCATAAAAACTGTAAAACCGCAAATAAGCCACAAAAACAGGCAGGACACGCGCTGCATAAGCAAATCACCCAGAATCGGAGCCCCGAATCCATCATCAGCTTCATCATAATCATCATTATCAATATATCAGTGCTACCCATAGGTAAATGGGGAAAACCGACCACATGAAGCACGACCACAGGAGCTAACCGAGGCGACGGCGTCCAGTAGCTGGGCAGGTAAGTGAGTAGCAGCTAAGCCTAAAGCAGTAGCAGCAACAGCAGCAGCAGATTGGGAAATACCCAGACGTTGGCTGTAGGTTTCATTAAGAATTCCCGCGGCGCGCATTAAAGTCTAAACATGCCAACCCCGCATCCAACGAAGAAAATAGAGACGAGAAAGTTTTCCCCTTGCTGCTGATCAGAACGCGCTTAAGCATTGATGATTAGCATCCGGGCAGAAATTTGAGGCTACCTATTCAGGTAGCTAGGACTTAGCGCCGCCGTGTAGCCGACGACGTCTTATCATGAATTTCCGCTGCTTATGGCCTAAGACCGGAAGATTTTGGCCATGATTATGATTGCGATTATTATGATTAAACTAATGGCGGAAATTTCCCATCTACATTGCTGGCACTGCCGGGCAACCCGTTCAGCACCGCAACGGCAACCGCAAGCTCAACCTCAAGCACAGCCACAGCCACATCCACATCAAATTTCCTAGAACAACAAAACCAAAAATTGTGTCTACAACTAATCTGTTAAATTGGCTATGCAAAAAAGAACGAACTATGCATAATGAGAGCTCGAACCAAATACAAATCATAAATTTTAATGAGTGGCCAATATCTAGCGTAGCAAGCGGCAACCCAGCCACCCTATCACCCGTCCACCGCTCATCTACACATTTACCCCGTTCAACCCCAACAGAAAACACTCCAGTTCCCACCCCTTAGCCTATGAACTTTCCACCAACGGCAAGCACAATAGTGCACTGTGCAAGCAGTGCAATGCATGCGCCATTGTCACTGCGTTCCTGCTCTCTCTCTCTCACACTGCTCTGCTTGCTGGCTCGTTGCGGTGCAGTCCAGGCCACGCCCATCATTCGCTGCGCAATCGTCTGTGCATGTGTGTGAGTCCCATCGACTGTGCGCTATGTGAGTGTGTGTGCGTGAGTCTACGCTTTATTGGCCCAAGCAGTATCGGCAGCGACGCAACGTCGCCGCATGCATATTCATAAGAGAGCAAAGCAGCAAGCAGAGCAGTCAGCATTGTGTTTGTAAGTGTATTTGTGTTTGCTCTTGGTGCTCGTATGCGATGAGTGTGTTTGTGTGTGCGAGAGTACGGGTGTGTGTGTGCGTGCGCATATTTCGCCTTATCAGCATTTTTAGGAGTGCGCGTTTTCAGGCGAAAGATATTTTTCAATTTCTTTTTTCATTTTTTTTTTTTTGTTAGAAATTTTATTATTGTTGCAGCTTAAATCCTGTTTCTCTGTCTCTCTGTGCATACACATTTATGGGCGCGAGCGTGTGTGTGTGTGTTTTTCAAGTGCCGTTAACTGTCTGATTAGGGCACTCCTTGCACTCAACGCTTTAAAATAAATATTATTCTTAGATTACTTCAAGTAAAAATACTAAAATCTGCCCGAAAAAAGGAAACAAAATTGCTAAAATTTAATAGGCAATGAGTTGCCATATGTTTCACCGTCTGCAGGCAACACGCCCCTCACTTTACTTCACTTCACGTTTGCCGACATGTGTTGCAAATTGCCCACTACCCAGTAAATTTAATATTTCTAACATCAGTCTAGCCATCAACTGGCCCCTCGCCGCACGCTGGAGGATCGTGGACATCACAAAAATGTCGCGACGCGATGCGGGGCGACGCCAGCTCAAACCGAGCGAGGAATGGCGGTGTCAACGTTCTGTTGACTGCCTCAAATTGAGCGTGCAAAATGGAGAGAGGCGCCACAACTCGATTGTGATTGTGCCACACAAATATTTCATGTACGCAGCACTTGTTTTTGTCTAATTTGGAAATGAAAATCTCTTTCTTAAATTAATATGTTTCATATGCTAAAACCGTGACCAGCAGCCACATTGCGTAATTTCCTCTTTTCATGGATATTAGTTCATTCGAGTTCATTAAACTATTCTAACAGTTGACAAATTTATCAAATCAGCCTAGCTAAACATATACATATGTATGTACGTACATATATATATATATATTGTCAATACTCCTTCCTTGAAGTTTACTAACTAACTAACTAAATTAAGATTTCTTATTTATTTTTACTTTCAAGTTTTCTTTAATAATTTATTATTACTTGCTAACTATTTAGGACTATTTCCACAATTGCTTAAAATCTACTACCTCAAAACAAAAGAAAAATATATATTTCTTACAAAGAATAAACTATGTTCCTTAAAAGATACAAATAAAATAAATTTTTCATTAAGAATAACATTTTCAGTAATGTGAAAACTTCAAAAGGAATTTAAAGCATTCCATATATATTTACATAGTTTTAAACTATTTTAATGTAGATTGTAAACATATTATCTATTATATGCGTTTATCTATAACTATTCTTATTATTTTGTAGCACCATTTTTAGTTTTCCGATACATTTTTGTCTGTTATTTCAAAGTGAAACTAAATAAGTTGGATTGTAATTAAGACATTTACTTCACTTTCATTGTACGTTTAAATAATCAATAAGTGGAGCGATTTAAAATGTTAAATTTAAGAGCGGCTTCAATATACATACATGTGTTGTATTCGTACGAGTATTTCTATAGTAAATAGAGTGAATGCATGAATGCCAACTTCACCTTTGCTACTACTTAGAGATTGATTAAACTTTCACTGCATTTGGGGAAAATTTTATTGGAGACAGAGAAATTAAACCAATATTTTCATAGGTCAAATGACAGACAAAATGGAGGGGGGACATAGATACAGATACGATGACTGGCTCGAGATACAGGCGCTATATGAGACATGAGACTGACGGCGAATGCGAATCAGGCTGCGACTGAAAATGAGACTGGGAACCGAGACTGGGAATTGAGACTGGAGCTCAGATTGGGACAGACGGGAGAGGCAACTACGCAAAAAATAACATGAAGTGTGCAAAACGCAGAGACAGCCACACACAGAGACACTGGCAGACACACACTCACACAAACGCATACACAACACTCACTGTGTTATACACACAATCAGAACGTCAATGCCAAAGACGAAAATTTGTAAAATCAGCAGCGACGACGTCGCCAAAAAAAGCAAGAAAATGAAATGCGCAAATGGCGAATTGTCGAAATGAAGAGCAGCAACTGAAGCAGGAGCTTCAAGATGGAGCAGGGATTGTGGAAGCAGCGGGAACAATGGGAAAGCAAAGCAGACAACGCTGCTGCAGCCTCATTCGAATTTCAAATGCATCAAAAGGACGCTCTTCAGCTGGATAGCCGGACACATGTATGGCGACGCAGTAGATAGACGGAGATTGAGATATTGCCATCCATAGCCAGTGTCGTTTACTCGGACATGAGCATATGGGAATGGTCGTTGGAGCACTTGGCCGAGCTCGTCCTTGCGTCATCGTCCTTCAGCTCAGCTAGCATGCGAAAAATTATGTTAAAACAATAAAAATATTTGTCAAAATAATGCGATTGCGCTAATAGAGCCAAATATTATTCTTGTATCAATTATCCAGGCTATCGAAATACGCACATTTCAACAGATAGAAAGAGACGATGAAAGCACAGATGGAGTGAGAAATAGAATACGAATATCGTTTTCTATTCTCGGGTTGTGTTTATGTGTGTTTTTTTTATCAGTTGTCAATTTATTGAGCGCAAATAAAATTAATTATACTTTTAAATTATCAAAATAAATGCAAGTGTTTTCACACACACATACACTCATTCATTCTCCCTCATATATTGAGTCACACACACTTGCCCAAATAAACATATAAAATTTACTTTAAAGCTGACAAAGTCAATAAATATTGTTGTACGAAAAAATATTGTTTCAGTAAGCAAAAACAAAAAAAATGTAAACGAAGTCTGCAAAAAATCGTTTGGGCTCATAACGAAAACAACAACAACACGGCGACAAAGAATAATCGAGGAGATGAGAAAAAACGTGAGAACACATGGCAGAAAAAGCAGTGAGTTTTGTGTGTGTAAAGAAGGACTCTTTTCCACAGTATGTGTGTGTGTGTGGAGAGAGAGAGAGAGAGAGAGAGAGAGAGAGAGAGAGAGAGAGAGAGAGAGAGAGCGAGAGAGAGAGAGAGATAGAGCGAAAATACAAATAAAAATTATAACAACGATCAACTTGCTGATGTCCGGTAAGCGATAGCGCATTAGGACCAGGAATTTGACAACACAAATATAATTCTCTTAATTCAATAAATTTATAAAAACACAACCGCTCAATATCATTTTAATTATTTTTTCCTTTTGCAAGAGTGAACATTGCAAGCTTTATTAGAATGCCAAAGTTCCATTTATTATACGTAATTACAATTATTTTTCTGCTACATTATTAATATCCTTTAATTGAATGTCATTATATTAATTGGTAGCAACAGTAGTTAACGAAAAAATTACATTTTGCTAACATCAAAATATTTGAATTGAATTTTTAAATTTTAATTAAGTATATCTCTTCTACTCATTTAATTAAATTCAACGTAAATATTCGAAGTAAATTCTTGGATAAACAATATTAGGATAAGGTTTTATATTATAAACAAAGTATATGAATTTATTAAATTACTATTAATTTTACCAAAATTATGACAACTTGCAAATATATTCTTAATTCTGATTACCGTTATTATATATTATACATAAACATAATTTGTATAATAACATGATTTTGAAGATATAACATACCAAGCATTAAATTAAATATAATTTTGATATACTTGCATAAAATAGGGACTTGTAATATTTTTTACTTAAAGAATTTTATTTTATTTCAATTTTAATGATGTCCTTTTTATAGTTTTCTTAGAAATAATTGTAATCAACCAATATATTATCTCCGGCATTTTACTTGATTACAAAGTGGAAAGACCTTTTCAATTTGTAAACTAAGGACTACGCATAAAATGTTTTTGCCCCTTGTCCACTTGCAACATTGTGTTGTACAGCTGTGAACTGAAAAGAAAAGTAAAGAAAAACTTGTGACCAATAATTTATGCTGAAACCAGATACCAGATAGCAAAAGGCGAAGCTGTGGCAAGAACTGGCGTAGGAGCAGGAGCAGGAGCAGGAGCAGGAGCCAGAGAAAGAGCTCAAGCCTGTGTCAAAGCCACCCACCCACGCTGGGCCTGAACCTGGAAGTTGTCTGCATTGTGTAGTGTCCCAGGTGCTGCGGCGTCAGCTACTGCGACTACTGGGGCCTCTACCTTGTCTGCTCTGGCGCTGGCCACGTTGAGTGCGCGAGAGCGAGAGCGCTGGCTTCGGCTAGGCCGCATTTTAAGCATTAGTTTGAACAACATAAACAGACAGAAGCGGACGGCGCGGGGGTGCAGGACAGCGAGTAGCAAGTGATGGAACAACTATTTCCATTTTCATTTCCCCTGCCACAACAGAACAGAACAGAGCAGAGCTGAGCCGACCAGAGCAGCGAGAAGAGAGAGTGCCACTTTTACAGGGCGAAAAGGCGGTCGTTTCTACGTACAAAACCATGAATGGCGGCCACCTCGCGCGCGCTCTCTCAGATACTATATCTGTGTCTTTGTGTATGCGTGTGTCTGTGTATACGAGTGTGTGTGTGTGTATTTGTGTGTGCACGCATAGCTGTAGGTCTTCACTTACTGACTGCAGCAAACAGAACGTGCTTCCATCGGTGGTTGGTCACAGATACAGCCACACGACGCTGTCGATACAGGCCACAAACACAAACACAGACACGAACGCTGTCGCTATCGCTGCCGACGCCGCTGCTGGCGTCGTCGTCGCAGTTGCTATTGCTGTTGCTGCCGAGATTCCGAGTTTGCTGGCCGCGTCGCATTGAAGCGAGCTGTATGTTATTTCAGTTACACAGATTCAGTATCAGACGTGTTACTATCCCGAGCGGTTCTCTTTCGTCGCTGCGCTGTGTGCCTGCACGTTCGTTGTGCTAGCACAGATACAGATACATCCACATCCACATCCACAGCTACAGATATATTTGTGGCTACAGATACATTGGCAAACTTGTCCGGCTACGGCTACAACTTGTTTAAGCAAATATTATTAGAACAAATAATAAACGCGTCGCAGCAGTAAAGGAAAAAAAGACATCGAAGCGAAACAAGAAAAGCAAACGACAAAACAAAAAACGAAAACGAAGTGAAGTGCGCAAAAAGCAAAACATACAAACAAACACAAAAGTAAACGCAATTTCTTGTGGCGGCTTCGTCCGCAACCTGCAAGTATTTAATTAATTGCCGAGTGGAAGTTGATCAACTAATTGAGCGATCAAAATGCACACACTGTTCAGTGATCAGAACTCGTTCTCCCGCCATTATGCGCAAACCGCCGCCGGCTACACATCCGCCTCGGCGGTGGCCGCTGCCAGCAGCGCCACCGCAGCAGCAGCGGCACATTACGCATACGACCAGTACTCCAGGTACCCGTACTCGGCCAGCGCCTACGGGCTCGGCGCCCCGCACCAGAACAAGGAGATTGTGAAGCCGCCGTATTCATACATCGCCCTCATCGCGATGGCCATACAGAATGCGTCCGACAAGAAGGTGACGCTGAACGGCATCTATCAGTACATTATGGAGCGGTTTCCCTACTATCGCGACAACAAGCAGGGCTGGCAGAACTCCATACGCCACAATCTCAGCCTGAACGAGTGCTTCGTGAAGGTGGCGCGCGACGACAAGAAGCCCGGCAAGGGCTCGTATTGGACCCTCGACCCGGACTCGTACAACATGTTCGACAACGGTTCGTTTCTGCGGCGACGACGGCGCTTCAAGAAGAAGGACGTGATGCGCGAGAAGGAGGAGGCGATCAAGCGGCAGGCGATGATGAACGAGAAACTGGCTGAGATGAAGCCACTGAAGCTGATGACCAACGGCATTCTGGAGGCCAAGCACATGGCTGCGCATGCCGCTCACTTCAAGAAGGAGCCGCTCATGGATCTGGGCTGTCTGAGCGGCAAGGACGTCTCGCACGCCGCCATGCTCAACTCCTGCCACGACAGCCTGGCGCAGATGAATCACCTGACAGGCGGCGTCGAGCACGCCGGCTTCACCGTCGACTCCCTGATGAATGTCTACAATCCGCGCATCCATCACAGCGCCTATCCGTATCACTTGAACGACGACAATCTGACGGTGGCCAGCTCCCAAATGCATCACGCCCACCATGCGGCGGCGGCGCATCACGCGCAGCAGTTGCGCCATGTGGCGCACGTCTCGCATCCGCTGACGCCCGGCAATGGCAGCGGCGTGCAGTCGTCGGGCGCCTCACCCACCACGATCTCAACGCCACATGGGCCGGCACATGGTGGCTGGTATACGCCAGAGACGCCGCCGTCGGAGCCCATTACGAACGGCGGTCCACCAGCCGGTCAGAGCGGCACGCCCACGCATCCCAGCAACAACAATAACAACAACAACAACAGCAGCATGCACAGTAACAACAACAACAATAGTAATAACAATAACAATAACAACAACAATGCTGCCATCTCCGCCTCGGTGCTGACGAGCAGTCCCAGCTCCGCGCTGGGTTTCCGCGACATGATCTTCGAGCAGAATCAATCCTGCCAGCTGGACACGGGCAGTCCGACGGGCAGCATCCAGTCGGCCAGTCCGCCCGCCTCGGCGAGTGTGGCAGCCGCCTCAGCGGCCGCGGCGGCGGCTGTGATCAACAGCCATCATCACCATCACCATCATGTGTCGCATCTCAGCGGGAATCTGGGCAATCTGAGTCAGCTGAGCAATCTCAGTCATTATCGGCCGCATGTGGGTCACTATCAGGAGTACGGCATCAAGTATGGCGTCTAAGCGAGGGCGTCGTAGCGTCATGGCGTCATGTGGGCGTGGCAGCTGTGCTCTCTTGTATATTCGTGTAAATATATTTCCAAGCATGACTCACAGCACCCGGCAGCAGGAGCAAAAAGTATCTCAATGTCAACGAATTTATTACTCTGTTTTTTTTATTGTATTTATGTTTTCTGTTTTGCATACGTGCAATGGCCATTGGGCATTGCGTATACGAAGTGTTGGCCAAGCGAGCTTAGTATTTAGTTGTTAATTTTCTACATCTAAATAGCATTAAAGAAATGCACGCATATACACATACATACATATATAGTAAACTATATAATGATTACGATATCTATAATTAACAAACTACAATTAACTACTTATTATTAATAATTGTTATCACTTTAGGACGTAGATATGTCTGGTATGCAATTTGTGATCAGTTTTCACTTTTCCCGCAGCGACTTTTTCAAAAACAAATATAAAAACAACAACGGAAACTAATAAATGCAAACATATTTAACACATTATATTACCATAGTGAATCGCTTAGTAATATTACAATTAACTAGCCTAGCCTACGTAAGCAATAATAAATTATAAATAACTAAAATAATACTATCAAATTAGCGTACAATACAACACAAAACAAAAAACAACAAACTACAAACTACAAACACAACTATGAGCAAAAAACTGTATTAAAAGAATATGTTAAAATATCAAAAAAGACATCATTGCGTTTTATTTGCAGAATTCAAGTTGCACTTCCACATGGCATTACTCAAAAACAGACTTTCGATCGAATTCGATACGAGTATCGCACGTAAATTCCGCTGATAAATCAAATCGCACCACATATTGTATAACCATCAGGCGAAGAAGCGGCTCTTTATCCACTCACCCACTGCCTCGATGAGTGTGACTCAGGAGGCGGAAATATGACAATCGAATGCGAATTCAACTGCACTTTGATCAAGTTGCCAGCTTATTGCCGTTTAGTGTTTAAGCCTGGTCTAAAGTCCAACACGCATTGGATTCGTTTTCGCATTGCCTCAATTGAGAACTGACATTTAGGCTGCAATTTCAGATTGATCAATGACTTTTTGAAATTACGTTAATCAGGGCCATTGGCCTTTAACTTTTCGGTTTTGTAACATTTCTTTAATCAAATTTTATTGCTACAATTTTCAACTTCAATATTTTATATTTTTATTTGTATATTTAGTACTATTTCCGATTGGAACTTATTCATGAGGTAATTATTTATAGCAACGCACACTGGCTATGAATGCTACATATAAACAGCCTTTATTATTCTATTTATTGATAGCTAAAAAGCATCGAATATCAGTATAATTTTACAATTCCCAAAATAACATTTGAATTTAATTTCATTAAATTAGCATTTGAAACTGAGTTTATTTAAAAACACTCTTAAAATTATAAATTCTTTTCAATATTAAAATATTAGAAAACAAACTTCGTTTATTATCATTTAATCAATTCAAAAAAAGAAAAACTTGATTGTTATCCCTTACAAAGAGAAATAGTTAGTATCGAAAGAAGACCTGCAACTAAGTCATCAAGTAATTCCTATAAAAGAATTCAAAAAGAATCAACATCAGTCACATACAACAATCGCTGAAAATTTAGAAAAACTTAAGAAATATTTCTGGTAACTAATTTTGGACAAGTGCTTAGCTTTCACTTGGGAATTTCCAGGCGCAACAATAAGAAGTAAATTATAAATCTTTAGTTAAAATAACTGAACAGCATTGGCATTACTAGGGCCCAACTATTACACGCCTCTAATTGGCAAACAATTGCAGTTAATTGGTAGAAAGTAAAACACAAAAGTCGACTTCAAAAATGCGTAACGTTAATGATGGGTGCAAAAAAAAAAAAAAATAAAAATAAAAAAAACCAACATATAGGCGAAGGCAGCTTATTAGCCCAACGAGCAATTGCCAATTGGCAGTTACCCAACCGATCGATCGATCAATCGATCTGCTGATGGACTGCTGCTGTTGATGTTCATGGTGATGATGATGGTGGAGATTGTTGTCATGGTCTCTGCTGTGCTGTCTAGTGTCTGCGCCTCCATTGTGTGGCTGTCATGTTCGCTCCATTGTCACTTGAGATTGCCGCCTGGCGCCACAGCGGCATTGAGATCGTGCATTGATATTGATGTAGGCTAAACTACGCTCAGGTGCCACCACAACACCAATGGCAGCACCGAACTGAAGCTCAACCTCAAGCACTAACTTGTCTTAGGGCCTTTGGGCCATTTTTATACCCGATATCTATGGCATAGCAGGGCTTTACAATTTAGTGACAATACCAAAAATAGCTAAAGGAAGACATACTAAATTTAATTCATGTAATATTTGCAAATTCAATTTATCAAGTCACCCACAACAAACATTTCATTCTAAGATAATTTCAGAGCTTGACCCATCAAATTTGGTGATAATAATTCTGTTGGCTCCCCGCAGATCTAAGTTATTATGAAACTCAAGCAGGCTGCTGCAATTTTGGTCGCTACGTGCACACCGGGTATCTGAGAGTCGAGCTCGCTCGACTGTGGCTCTTTTAGCTTATTTTCAATGGTGTACGCGTCTTGAGGCCGAGTTGAAAGGTTTCTGGGTGGGCATAGGCTCTCAAGTGCGTACGAAAAGTGTGCCAAAGTCCGGTTAGGTTTTATGCCTAATCTCAATTTGTTTCTCCGTTCCTGTCTATGCAAATTCAGCGGTTTTTTTCTTGGTTTTTTTTTTTTGGTGGCCGCTGCGATTGCTGCGTTGACATTCGGTGTCAAAAGCAACAAAATTAAATGCGAAAACAACAAGAATGTGAAAATCGCTCGACAACATGAAAAATATGCGTTGTTTGGTGTTGAGCAGACAACGCGACTGAGGCGCGGGTGGTCCAAGAAAAACAAATGACGCTGGGCGACAAACAGCCAAATGCGGCGCTGTTTGCTTAGCGATAAGGATACACACATGGACCAGGACAATGCTGGGCACACGCACGCTGCTGTTAATCAAATCAAATTTCGACACAGAGCGAGTCCCAAAACACATATTGACAGCTGCTGTCTCGTATGCTCGCATGTCCTGCAGCCGGGCCCGATTTACATAAATATTATTGCAAGCCTAATTAAATGCCAGTATTAGCTGGTCTCCTCTCCATCCCCCACCTCCTCCTCCTGCTTCCCCATCGCCTGCTCCTTCTTTTGCCGCCCCTCGAAGCATATTTATGCATTTGTTTGCTTGTCTCTCGCTGAGCAGCTCCTTTTGTAATTAATGCTGCTTATTTTTCGCGATTCACTAACTGTGGATGTCTCTCTCTCTCTCTCTCTGCCTCTCTCGGTCACTCGCTCTATTGTCGTGCTGCTCCTAGTGTTGTCCCTGTTGCTCCAGTTACCAGCAGGCGGGTTATGCATACAGCAGGGTTACACACTCGCACATATTTATTTACCTGCCCAGTTGTGTTGATGACCTGTTATCATTGCGCCGTTATAACAATAAATTCTACTGCCATCGCTCGCAACGATGACGACGACAACAGAAGCGTCCAACACGGTTGTTGTTGTTGTTGTTATCCTCGTTGTTGGCGTTGTCGTTGGCGTTCTTCTTGTTATTGTTGTTGTTCTTGCGCGGTTTGCTGTTGTTTTGGCAGCTGTCGTTGCAATTAACCAGGCTATAATAGAGACACCAGGTTCTAAAGTAAATTCATATCACACACACACACACACATACACACAAATTCATGCAGATATGACATATGGAAATATTATTAAAACACACGTAGTTTAACTATTGAAATTACGGATAACGAGCGCAATATGCTTGCATTATTTAAAGTATTCTGAGGAAAATGTTACGAGATCAACATTCGTAGAACACTTTTAATAGGTATTGTCAATAACTAATCTTTCATTACTATATTTCTGGCTTTTATAAAAGTTGTAAGTTGTTAAATATAATGGACAAGTTATTTTATATTACAATTTTATTATATTGCATTTGAAAGGATTTGATTTTCTAAAATTATGTATTTTAAATCAAGAAAACGAGTAATTAGTTTAAGATATCTGAGAAATTGACGAAATACGATAAATGATATAATTTTCAAGAAGATTTGGGGTAAATTTAATAAATTTCCAAGCGCGAAACTAATATCCTTAAGAGTTGCGATTCCAAATCTCGCTTAATGTAATAGTCCTTATTTTATTGCTCTTCAATAAAAACGTATCAAGCTGCGTTGCATTCGCTTCTCTCGTTAATATTTTAATGGATTTTTAAGATAAAAGAAATGTTCTCTTAAAGAATTTCAAAGCTTGTGACAATAAAATTAAAGATTGCATATCAAAGCTTAATATCATACCAAATTTGTAGTGTTCACTCAGGACAACAACAACAGCAATACCCAACAACAATAATAATAGCAAGCGAATGAAATAAGAGCAAGAAATAATACCCGATACTCTGTGAGTATACAAATGCATACAGTAAACTTCCGTTTCCCCAATCGACAGTTATAGAGCTCATAAAGCTATGGCCGAGTTTTAGTGTCGACCATGTTGAACAGCAACAACAATAACAGCAGCAGCAGTAGCAGCAGCAACAACAAATGCATTTTTATGGCATTAAACAAACTTTGAGAGCGAATGTTTTCGAACACTTTTGAAGTTTTATTGAGTTATAAATACGCAAATGGCTTTGGAGTTTTCTCGCTCCACCAGCAGCTAAAGGCAGCAATTTTCAAATTAAATTTATGATCGATTTATGCAACAACAATAAGAACAACAACAACAACAACGACACTGCTAAAACGCGAAGCAAATATGCAAATGAAAATACGAGGAAAACAACTGAGACGGCTACAGTTCAATGTGTCCGACTTTGCGACACCTGATCTGGGTTTTTAATGTACATTTTCAATATGAATATGAATCAACAAAGCCTACAGAAATAAATTCGTGATGTTGTATTGTTCTATTCTAGTCTAAATTTTAAAATATATGATCGTAATTTATTTTATTTTTGGAATACAAAGTAAGGTATTCTTATGAGTAACTTTCATTGAGTTAAATGCGTTTATACCCGAGCACGAATAAACAGACAGTTGGTCGGACTCCCATATAGAGATTATAGTTTGCCACTCAGTGATTAAACACATCTCGCGATATGGATGACGGGTATAAAAAGAATGAAATTTGCGGCAAAAGCAGCGCCAGGCGTCGACATTTGAGTAAATTAGCCGACCCGGCCGTCAGTGAGCCACGTCAGTCAGTCAGCTAGTCAACTAGAGGCTGGGGCAGCCAATTTTGAGCAAGAGATGAGCGAGAGGAGAAGCTGGCAATTTATTGGCCTAGACTGAGTGACGCAGACGGCAACAACAAAAGCAGTGTATGCAAAAAAAAGAGAGACAAGGAAAAGCAAAAAATGATCCGCAACTCGCAAGCAAAATTGCAACAACAATTTTGAATGACTGTTGCGCTTGAAATGCTTTGATCTGCAACTTGGCATTAACAGTAGGGAGAGTGGGAGTGAGTGCAGAGAGCGACAGAGAGATAGAGAGAGAGAGAGAGACAGCGAATCGAAAGAGATGGCAAGCAGTTGCCAGCTGACGCCAGCAGATGGCGCTCAATTGGTGATTAAACGACGACATGACGCGCCGCGACGTGACGCAGACATCGTTATCCCCTCTTTTAGGGCCTAAAATGGGGAAAATCATCGGCATTGAATTAATCTATCGACTGCTTCAGGCGGACTTTTTGATTATTGCAATCTGATGTGCAGTTTATTTTGCTTATCAGCTTTTTGAGGGCGGTGGTGCAGGGCGATGGCTCAGCCGGCTTTGATGTCACATTTCGGTATTGGTATTAGCTCGTCAATCGGGCAAATTGTTTATGTGTCAGCCACCATCAGTCGCCCATCAGTTTTTGGGCCATTTGATGGTGCCGACAACGAGAACGACGTCAACGACGACGACGACGGCAAAGTTGCCAACCAGTTGGCGCGACATAAGCAAATAAATACCCCCGAATACAAGTACGAATTGGAATTGAAATTGAAATCAGCAAGCTGACACAGTAACAGCAACAACGACAGCGACAGCAAATGGAATTAGCGAATTCAGCACTATCAAAGTGCCAGGCCGCCGTTACGCCCAAGTCTAAATAATCAAAAATGTATCTCATCTGGGCAACAGCTCCATTCCCGTTTCCATCTTCCATTCCTATTGCGATATATCCATCTGTAGCTCCATCTCTATCTGCATCATAAAAGCAGCCTGCAAATACTTACTAAACCCATTGTTTATTTTCGAATTTCGTTGTGCGTAAATCACGGAAACGACTTCTTCTCAACTCGTTGCCGTTGTACAGCTCCCTCGTATGTCCCCCTCTTTTCTGCTGCTGCTGCCGCTGCTCCCCTCTGCTGGACACATTCTGTTGCACGGCCAGACAAATTGTCGACAATTTCCATGGAAGTGGCATAAATCAAATAAAAACTTTCCACAGAGTTTGTGGAATTGCGTTTAATTATGTTTTCAATTGAGATATTTGCTCAAGACTAGAAAATAAATACAATTTCAATGCACATTGTTTGATCAATGGCCAAATTGGTTCCAAATTTATTTGAAACAATTTATTGTGTGTTATCCAAATACAAACACTTTTTGATTGAGATTTTGAGTTTTTTCAATTATACGCAGACGAATGAAATTGCAAAAGTATGTGGGGATTGGTAAAGTATATTTGCTGAACATGAATTATCAAATAAATATATAAATATTAATATTATATTATATTTAAATACAATTTAGAAAATCATAATGTGAACATTATTGTAAAGGTTTTGGTCTATTTACTTATTAGTTGAAATTGTGTTTAATATTTTCAAATTAAATAGTTATAAGCTAAAATAAAAATGATGTATTACAATCTATTAATACACTCTTTACGCAGTTGAGCTGCGATTTTAACCAGCTCTTGCGTATACTTAATTTTCCATTTTTTTAATTGAAATGAAACTGAACTAGCGTGCATTCTTGAATGTCTGAATGTATGAATGAAGACAAACCATTGAGATTCACAAGCAGAGAGCATTCACTTATCGCTTGCATAACTTTAGCTCCCACAGCTCGGATCTCCCCTAATTCCCCATACGAAGCAAAGTGCTGGCCAAATATCACATGCGGAGCCCACGTACAATAATAGTGCCAAAGTCGATTGTTTAAACAATTAACAATAACATAAATGCATGCATAATTGCCGCCATATCGTGTGTAATTTCAAGCCCTTTCGACGGAAGCCCGCGCCCCACGATGCCCGCCAGAGAGTCGTCAACCATGAGGTTGACTGCTGATCGATAGACGTAGAGTGGGTGGGAGAAAGCGTTGCGGTGGTAAGTGGCGGGCAACTTGTCGTGGGGGCAACAGGTGCACGCGGCGCTTAATGAGCTGTGCTGCTCTCAAGTGCTTTTTGGCACTGTCAAACTGTTTTCAAAGGCATTCGAAATTTTTAATAAGTGCACGGCAAGAACTCGGCTCGCGCTAACCCCGAACAACTCGCAGTTGATAGGCGGGCCAACATGCTGGCGCCAAGGTGTTTATCGTCGCCCACAAACTAAACAAAACCAACTACAGCAGTGTGGCGACGTTGCGGCACGAGGATGCAGGATTGAGGTGGCGGTGGCGGAGGCGGAAATGGAGATGGAGACGGCGACGCTGTTGCATTGTTGGGCGAGTTCATTGCGCCACAGGCGCACTGCAGATTTATGGCCCACGGAGGTGGTAACATCAGCTCCCCCGCCTCCGCTTCGCACGTGGCTATAAAACAGAAACCCAAAACTACATAGTGGCAACAATAGCGCCAGCTCATGCTGCGACTGCAGTTCGCCCGACACATGACTCAGTTTGAAGCTCGAGAGAAAGATAGTGTTGGCAGAGCGATAGAGAGGAAACATGGCCAAAAACCCAATTAGTCCGAGTCACTGCATAATGCATATGGTCAGCATCCAATGCTCATCACAGCTACGGCTACAGCCACAGCAAAAGCGACTGCCACTTGCTGCTCCATTTGGCACATCAATCTCTGAACTGGTTCGCACTCTCAAGGGCATGTTGGCTGGCTGTGTTTACGGAAGCGATCGCAGCGCAAATAGTTTTCATTGTAAATATAATAATTGGAAATGGAATGGTAATTGCAACAGCCAAACAGTCAAGAGAGGCAACAGACAGTGGCAACATAAACAATTCACATACACTCAGACGCACACACACACAATAAACTGCTGCTGAGCGACTCATTTAGAAATGGATTGGCAGATAAATCTTTCGGCTGCATTCTGCAGTTTACATGGAAGCCATATGGCAGATATGGCCCAGACTCCAAGGAGGTGATAATTTATGGTTACCAACACACACTCATCGACTTCTGTGGTAACCCTCGACAACAAAAAAAAAAAAAAAAAACCACCTGAATGGCATCGAGGTGCAATCGCTTTTGGCTTTTGCACATTCGTTGAGCCGAAAATATTTATTACTTTGTTTAGATAACCCAAATTATACACAATTCCATTTCCAATTCCGATTCCAAATCCAAATCCAAATTGAAATCAGATTCCCATCTAATCTGATCATAGATCATAGTTTTGCACACTCCTCTCTCGCACTCGCTGGCAGTTTCAGATCGATGGATATTAATTTGTTTGCAAACACATTTCATTTCATGTGCTTTGCTCAATTTGTAGCCGAAAGTATCTACAAAATACAGCACATGCCTCCTCTAGCTGTATCGCCAAATGTATCTGTATCTGTATCTGTTGTTGCATCTATATTCGTTTTGTAGTAGCACTACATAGCTCAGTGGCCTCCTAAATGTCTGCTGCACTCATGCTGAGCGTCGAAAAGTCTACGATTTCCGTTCGTCGTATAAATCAACTGGAAAACCAAAAGCAACAGCATTTCTACATTTTTATCGGTGTTGAGAATTTCTTTCTTGCCTGCTCCCATCCCCGCCTCCACGCTTCTGGTATTTATTTGTGCATAATAAGTTTTTCGGCTGAAGTTTTATTCAGACTTTTGGGGGCCAGGGAATGTGTCGGGTTGGATGGAAGGCGTCGTCGTCGTCCGTCTTGTTGTTGTTGTCGGAGCAGACGCCAGGCTAATGTGTGGGTGTGTAGTCGACCGATGGTTTAGTTGATGCCTGGAAATTTTGTTGTCGATATCAAAATACCAAACAAATCGTCAGCTCGTCATTTTTCAGTCAGTTTTTTCCTTAATTTGTTATTGTGTGTGAAGCTAACAGGCATGACAGTGCCTTAACAAAAATATTGTGACAAATGAGACAATCGCCAGTGAGATAATAAGATAATCATTTACTACCAAATGTACAATAAATAGAAGCATTCTCTTAAACAACCATATTAAGATCGTAAATCGTTAATCAACTAAGCTATAATTTAAATTTTCTAAACAAACCTTATTTTTTTTTTGTACTGACAAATAGAACATGTGACCTTAAGATCACTACTAAAACAATTTAATTCGAAATACTACTCGTCCATGTAAAAGTTAATGAATTATACAAATTAAAAAATGCAATAAATATAATACAAACTTAAATCTTTCTCAAGGGTTAATTTAAAAAAAAAAGTACTTTTCAATATAAGCTATTATGCGATATGTCTTCAGCCTCCTCAGAATCAATTATGTATTTATTTATTTGCTCATTTGTGTCAGCACTTGTGTGCGCATACTGCTGATCAGCACTGTGGCAATGGCAACCTGCTTCTCCCATATAGACATTGGGGCGCGTATGTAGCCTGATTATTTATGTACATAGTTGTGTTGTATGTGTATATTGTTTTGTTGCTGCTGCTGTTTGAGAAACAATTCATTAATGAATTTTAAAATGCGCCTAATCGATCGTTTGCGCTATAATTAATGTCAGCCAACGGCAATTGGAATGTGTTGCGTGATTTCGAGTTGGATCGTTTGCTGACTCGTCGTTGACTCGTCGCACTAAGCAGGCCTAGAAGGGATCTGGCCAGGTGCAAGTGCCACTCGCCCCTGATCTCCGATCGCTGATCTCTGATCTCTTGAAGTGGAGAACCAGAGTAGACAAAGTCAACGCTAAAGCGAAATCAGGAACAGCAAAATGGACTTTGGCCAACTGGCCTCTGCTTGGAATGCTTCCTACTGAGTTGTGTTTCTATTTCATTTTCGATACAAAATTTTTTCCTCGTTTCAGTTTTCTTTATTTTTTGCGCTCAGATGTGAAACACTTGGTGCCGCGCTGTCTGCACGAGCCGCAGCAATAATAACAACAAAACGAAACGGCAGCAACAACAATAACTTCAGCGGCAGCAATAATTGTAACAACAACAACAACGCGAACAACAAGACAACAAGAACAGCAAACACACTGCATATTTATGCAAGAGCCAACGTGGCAAGAAAACGACGGGGCAACCACCAGATGCAAATGGATATAACTCAAAAGCTGCTCTGGACTCGGGGAGGCTGTGCGTTGTTTTTCCACGCCTTGCGTGAAAAGTGAAAAGTGCTGAGAAAAATTAATAAAACAAATGCCAAAGTCAGGCTACCAAAACGATAGCAAACGCAACGGAGACAAGACAACAAACCAGAACAGAACAGAGCAGAGCAGAACAAGTCAGACGTTGCGAAGTCTGGCGAGAATTGTTGTAATTTTTAACCAGTTTACAGAGCAAATATTTTATCAACATATTTTCAAAGACAACACGAAAATGTTTGTCTTGAAAATATTTAAATATTTACATTGTGAAAACAACTACACAGCCAGCGACGACCACGTCGACGACGATGACGACGAGGACTACGACGACAAGCTGCGAGTGCTAAACAAACGTGAAACGCTCACAAAGCGCGTGTGCGACGTCGACGACTTGTGACGGCATGTGAATGTAGTCGCTGTTGTATACCCTAACCCAAAATGGAGCATATTAATTGATATGTGCTTTTCGGGGGCTGGGAGCAAGGCTGTTACGAGCACTTTCGCCATAATAACGTCAACCCTGGCTACAATGAGCAATTTCCTGCTGCCTACATACAACACACACACACATGCACACTGACAATTTGTCCTAAATAAACATTTCAACACCGACGACAACGACAACCACAGCGACAATGACAACGACAACAACGACGACGTCGACGACGACGACGACTGTGGCCCAGCCTCCGCATCTTTTGGTGTTAAAGCGTTTCGAAAGTGGCGAGAGAGTCTGTTAAATTGTCTGCTCAAACATACCACCGTTTAACCACAGCGGCAGCGGCAGTTGCAGCCACTTTCCCTTGCCCCCGCTGCACACTTCCGCAGCAGAGAGAAGAATTGTGTCTCCCAGCACATTTGCCTGGCAGCCAAGCGTCGCTCATTCGCCGTCGCAATATGCTAAATAAACATTGGGCCACGTCATGGCTTATTGAATTGTCACTTATGCCCGAATTTGAGTTTTTGTTGCCATCATTCCCTTCCTTCCTTCTCTCTACATCTCTGTCTCTCTCTCTATCTCTTTCTCTCTCTCACTCTGAGTTTCTCTCTCTCTATCTCTTTCCGTACTGCTTTCAATGGACATTCAGCATGGCGACTATCTGCCGTTTCCTTTAGCCCATGCCAGCGGCTGCTACTTTAGTTGCTGCTGCTGTTGCTGTAGCTGCCCGCAAAGTGCTTCCATTTAATTAGTTTTACTCCCTAGAAATTCAATTTGATCAGTTTGCAACTTTAAAGGCTCATCACCATCGTTCCCATACTCAGACACACACTCGTCCCTCCTCAATTGCCACATGGGACACCCTATAATCAATAATCGATTTATGCTGTTTACTTTACGCTGAAACGGGAGGGCAAAAACCATATCCAATTTGGAAATAACTCTGCTGACTGTGTGTGGTTTGAGATTGCTGCGAATCGTATAGTTCACTCAATGTAGTATATCAATAAACTTTCAATATGTTCATGTTGATAATGAATTTTTACTGCTGCCTTTTGTAATTTTAAATAGATGCTGTCTTTATCCAGAATAATCAATCGCAAAGTAGACATATCATACTTTACAGATCATAATCTGTCTATATCTGATATCAAATTTAATTGTCGCGACTAAAAAGAAAATCTTTGGTCGAAAGTGACGCTGGAAAAAATTAAAAGTATTTCTATTGTTTTAGAACTTAAAATAATAACGTTGAAATAATGAAAAGAAATCTTTGATATGCCATGTAACTATTTTGAATGAAATTATTGGAAAGATAGTTAAGAATATATATTAAACAAAACATGTATGTAATGTTACAGAAATCATATTAAACATTTGTGGTGCTCTTTGCAAATTTATATCACAATTATCTTTTGAAGCTTATTAAATGTACTATACAGTTTTAGGATGTTATATTAGTGCATTTAATTTTACAATGCACTCAAATTGCGTTGTAAATTGACCGACAGCGTATTAATTGATATTAAACATTGTATGTATAAAAACAAGACAAATATTCCTCATCATCCCTGAATTTTCACTATCAATTATATGAGAGGGTTATTTTCCACAATTCACTGCACGAGTTCAGCTAAAAAATCTGGCATTAATTATAGACTATTCCAGTCAGTAAATCAAAAAATTCTCATTTGTTATTCTGCATGTTAATTAATCCCCCATCGTAAATGCGTATGTTGATTGAAAATATGCACTGACAATTTAATTGAAATATTACAAATCAATGAATGCATCATAAAATGTTAGAACAAATCTTCCACAAAATAACAACAACAATAGAAATAACAAACAATCAAAATTGAAATGTTTCAAGCTTCATTAAAAAATCAAAAGAGCAGCAATAATACAAAAAATAGAGTTGGACTATGATGAGTTTTCGGCTTTCGCTCAGTTGTTGGGCCACAAATTTATCCGGCGGATACCATTTCAAATAAATAACAACAATAATAGCTATGCGAGATGCGAAATAACAACAATGGTAAATTACAATTACAATTTGTTGAAATACGTTTTCGATTTTCGATTTTCATTTTCATGACTTCCGTTTAATAACAAATAAATCGCATAATCCAAAGCATAATATTTTCACAATTAAAATTTCAAATAAATTTTAGCAAAGCAGCAGAAATCAAAGCAATTACAAATCAACAGTGGCGGTAGCAGCAGCAACAACAATAACAACAACACATGTCAACAATAAAATAAATTAGCACAATCGATGGAAAAAAAACGAGAGAGAAATAGATATAACATATAAAAGATTGTTGACACAAACACAAAGCCAATAAATGATTGGGGCAGTCGACAGTCGGCAGAGGGGCGTGGCGGATTGGAGGGATGGATTGGACTGAGTGCGATTGTGCGTTGCTCAAAAATAAACAGCGAAATTAGCGAAATTATGCAAAACGATAATAAACACAAAGCGAAGAGAGCGGGAGAGAGACACAGAAACAGAAACAGAAAGAGAGAGAGAGAGAGAGAGAGAGAGAGAGACATCGCCGGCATGTAAAAAATCAAAAATCGCGAAGAAAATAAATATGCGCAGGCATAAAATAAAAATTAATCAACAAAAATGAAGAAGAATTACAGCAAAAACTAAGACGAACAAACACCAAGAAGGGAGGGGAAGGAAAGCGGAGATGCCCACCTTAAGTGAACGACAGGGAAGGGAAAAGGGCTGGTAAGGCAGTCGAGTAGCCATTTTCGATTTGCATTTTTGTGGGTCGTTTGGCAAACTTTTTCATAATCTTCGACTGGCAACAACAAGAGAAACGACAACAACAACGCGATTTGCACCTTTGCCATCGTCATTGCAGCTTGCTATCTCGCTCTACCTGCAGGTGCCCGCACATCGCATCATCGTCTCGCAGTCGCTCGAGCTCATTCGCTTTCTCTCTCGTTCGCTTTTGGCAGTCAGGCGCAGTTCACACCTTGGCTAAACCTTAGCAAAAGTATCTATCATGCATAAATATTTATGTATCTAACTGGGGCGTGCCGCTACAACAACGACAGCGGTAGCGGCAGCGACTACGACTGCGACAACGACAACTGACAATGGCAACGGCAACAACAACGAAACAAGTTTTAACATTTAAATGAGCGCCAAAGTTGGCCAAAAATTGTTTTGCTGGCTCCGCCCACTTGCAGCCAAAAAGGAGCGCAGCAGCAGCAGCAGCGACAGCAGAAGCAGCGACTGCGACGTTGGGTGTCGACGCCAGCAGATACGTTCAAATGTATCTCACACACATACACAGACACACAGACGCTCACTTCGATTCTCAGAGCTGTTTGCTGCTTAGAGCATTTATGAAAATAACTACCTCGACTGCGCAGCCAGCGTCTCTGCCAGCTATACGTGAGCAGCGACACCAGCAGCGACCGCACAGCAACACAGCCACAACAATTGGCATCACACACAACTCGTTCGGGTCGCGCAGTCTGTGTCGGAGCGAAAGCCACACAACCACAAACACACACACACAGCCATGGCCAGTGGTTACTTCAAATGTTGTTCCTGTTGCTGTTGCTGCTGTTGTTGTTGTTGTCTTTGTTTTGAGCAGTCGATCGACGTCGGCACTGGTTCTCAACCATTGCCAACGCTTATGGCTGCCACCATGGCTCGCACATAAATTACTTACAACTACTTCTCACCATCTCTCATCTCTCTGCCGCCCGTCTGTTTGCCTTTCCGCCTGTATGTCTGTCTATCTATCCCTCTGACTGGCTTACCTGTCGCCACATAGATACATGACACAGCTGTGTTGGTGCCTTTGGAGCTGGCCATGCTTCTGTTTCTGTTTTGCCGTCGCTATTTCACTTTGCGGTAAGTTCAACAGAATCACCTTGCAAAATGTGGCCATCATTGAAGGCAATAAGTTTATCAAATTATTTCGCAACTATTCTTACTACTGCACAAAAGATACTTTATCGATTTCAATACATTAAATTAAGCTAATTGCACTACAAATAGTTCATATTAATTTAAAATACTAATATAATTTACAGTGAAATAGCTGCATGGAAATACATTTTATTTTTGCTGAAACTCAAGGTTTCACAAAAATATATATGAATTCTAAACGATAATCTAACAGCTGCTAATAGTAAAAGGTTATTAACCAAAATTTCATTGTTTACTTTTCATTAGGTTCGTTGCAGACATTTTTCATTCCACATTTATTTTTCACTTTTTCTTAAGATTATATTATTTTCTGCTTTACAATCCCATTTTACAGAACCACAAGTTTTCAGCAGTATTTTATCTTCAATTTTCGAAATTAATTCGTAAACTCATAATTATGAATTTCCAAAAATGTCCAATGCACAACTTTATTTTAAATTGATTATTTTAAGCTTGGCCAAATAGACTAAAATAAAATATTTATACAAATTTTTTTAAATAAGAGTAGATACTATATAACTTAATTATATACAAACACTGTTCTGATGTCCATTTAAGAAAGATAGCATAAACAAGTAAGAAAGCTACAGTCGAGTGTGCTTGACTGTGATGTACCCGCTACCCAGCTCAAATATACTAAAATACACCAAAAAGTATTTTTGGTTTTTTTTGGTTTTTTTGGTTGCTTTTTTCCCCCTCTAAACAAAGAAAATTATATCGGGCCAAGACCACGGCGGTCCCTCAAAGTTATAATCGCTCCCGACGCACGGGACACAGTTTTCTGGAAGGGCCCTAAAATGCGGGAATGGGGAGGGGGAAAAAAAAAAGGAGCTGGGGATAGGGGGAAAACAAAAGACAGATTCGCCGGGGGAAAAGGGGGGAGGTCAAAATGATGGACTTAACTATAGTCCACAATATGCAATTACCTATCAATATGAACTTTAAAGTACTTGCTCATTAAACACTCTCGCTATAATAAATAAATCGTGTCTTTAGCTCACCACTCTGTATTGCCTTTAGTGGTTGCTATAAGTCATGATGATGCAATTTGATGCAGTGCGAAAGCAAGCCAATAGATCACAGCTGGCGCCCATTAAACCTCAGACCACTGCAGGCCAATTGCTGGGCCCACAATTGGAAAACGCGTCAATGGAAATTTTAAACCAATTAAAACAGCTGCTGCAATTGCCGTCACCGTCGCTGTGTGCTGCTTGCAGCTTGCAGCTAGTTGCAACGCTGCGTATGCGTAATGAAAAGCAAATATTAATAAATCATACGTGACCAATCAATTTCATGCTGCGGGGAGAATGCACTGGCAATGCAATACGTCCATGAAAGATACAAACTCATTTAAAATATATGCACATATAAATATATATGTATATATGCATGTGTTGGTCCACAGACGTGGAAGATTTGATGAGCGAACGGCAACTGGCAACTGGCGTCTCGCCGCACACGCCGCAGAATCAATATTTAATTTATAATTAACTTTACAACATGAAAAACAAGCGCGGAGCAAACAAGAGCAGCAGAAACAGCAACAGACCCAGAGACAGAGAATTCAACGGACACTTTATCTTTTCAGCACATAGACAAACGGATAGACGGGGCAGTCAAATGAAGCATAGGTAAAAAGCAAAGTGGCTGGCAGTAAGGCTACTCTTGACATTTGGTTTTGGGGCGGATTTGTGGCGGCTTTAAACGTTTGCCACTATGGGCAATTAACGCGCCCAAACGCAAACACAACGCCTGATCCTTTAGACAAACAGTCGCAGGGCAGGCCGGCGAAGCAAAACGAAAAAAAACTGAACCTGAATGAAACTGAAGCGTAACGCAGCGACAGAAAGTCTGCCTAAAAATCAAGCAAGCGACGCAGGGTAAGTTTACTCAATAGACAGAGAGTCAGGGAGAGCGAGAGGAAGAGAAAGAGAAAGATAAAGAAGATAAAGGAAGAGGGAGAGAGAGAGAGAGAGACGAAGAGGGAGAGGGCACGTGTAAGCAAGCGCGCTGCAGGGTGAACTTTTTGGGGTGCTAATTGAAAAACTCAATATTTGTCTATGCGAGCAAAGTTAGACTTGGCCAACAGGGTGAGTTTATAACTGGCCAAGTGGCGGCCATTTTGTGCTGAGCAACAACTCAATGACACCGCCAACGACAGCGACAACGACAATGATAATGATAATGAAAATACTAATGATGATGACAATGATCGTTGACAAATCGCAAGAGGTAAGAGGTGAATGAGTACATGGCTTTTCCCCAAAGAGGAAATGTTGTGACCTGGAAGTGGAACACACAAAAAATCAGTTAAGTCAACAGGAAAAGCTCGCGCTGCACGACTGAGCGACTGGGCGACAAGTGTCAAGGGCACTTTTCCCAGCACTAAATCAGCACAAGAAAAGCAAATGTAATTAAGTGCTTCCCCTCGAAATCATGCACTATTCATTAAACACCTTTTAAACTGTCCCACAAATTGACCCAGTTGAAGCCAAAATGTGACCAGAACGGTGCGAATTTAGATGGCATTTTGGGGGCCTAAACGATTGTGGCCAGGCCATAAACTGCACAACGTTCTGCACCTTTTTAATGAGCATTTTGCAGTTATGCGCTCGTCTGCGTTTTATGGACCTCGTGCCACACCGTAGACGTTGCGTCGACAGTTTTTTCCCAGAAAAAAAACATGCAATCAGCCCCCGGTCTCGGACTCGCAACAGAATCAGATACAGATACAGATACAAATACAGCTACAGATACTCAGTACTTATTAGGCTTTTGATATATGTATGTATATGGACAACACTGTGAGCATGGAGTTGGGATAGGGAATGGGTTAAGTTTGAGTTTGGTTGGGATGGAATGGATGGAGGACACACGAGGCCTGTGTTTGTATTATTGTTGGAAATAAACTCTGATTTTATATTGTTGGAATTAATGATTTTGTTCCCCTAAATTTGTTAATTACCAGCAAACAAATTTGTGTATACAAACCATGCTTGAGTTTTTATGCATTTTCTATAGAATTTTTGAGTGATTACCAGCCAGAGCACTCACATTCACACTTACAATCACACTGACACCCACACCCACACACGAGAACGCGCATTTGCAGTCGCATGCATTGCGAGTTTCGCAGTTTGAATGCAGCACCCAAAAATGCATTAAAAAAAGTTGAATTCTAAATTAAATGCGAGTTCAGTCATTTGATAAGTCATCTGTAAGTTGATTTAAAATATCACTTGTTTACCGTTTATGAGTAAAGTCGTTAAAAGAAATCGTTTTAATATTTGGTTTTGTAATTCAAATTCCTAACACTTTCTTGGGCATCACCATTTCGTGAAGTCATAACACGTATTTGCGATCCAGACGGAAAACTTGTAAGCTGGAAAAACTGCAGCGATCAGTATTAGTTGAACACCAAATACTAAGTAAACAAACAACGTGACAACATCTGGAATGGAGACGGGGCAGTTGCGAGTCCCCTTCAATATATCAATTACATGTCCATGTCGAACATAATGCAACCGGAAAACCCCAAATCGAAAATCAAATCCAAATCCAAATCCGAGTACGACTAATAACAACGAGAGCAGGGAACAACAAACGCCTAGAGATTAACAACAAACAGTGAAAAGTGTCTGTGCGGGAACTGTGATGGATTGCTATGCGAACGGCCCGAAGGAATAGAGATGGGGAGCTGAGCAGAGTAGAAAAGAGAACAGAGAGATCGGGGGATGGCTGTCAGTTCAAGTCAATCAAATCGTCAGGCGAAAGATCGCTGAAAAGCTACAAATGCCTTATTGTCAAAACAAACGGCAACAATTAGTTTACCAAATTACAAGAAAATATGTTTTTAAATGCTCCACAAACATGCGCCCCACGCAAGATTTGACACATGTCTCTCCAGTGGTGATGTTGTGGCTCTGCTGTGGTGCTGATGGTGGATCCAACTTCGTGTCAGGGTCTTGGGTCTGTGCTGTCACAACGCAGTCAGTCCATTTGTGGCATGTCGTGTGGCATTCGCATGGACTTCACTTGCCTAGCGCACCACTTTCCAAAACTCCCGATCGCTAGCTCTCCCCAACTCCCCTCCCTCACTGTCTCTCGCTCTCCCCCTCCCTCTCACTCTATCTCTCTGTCTCGGGTGCAGTGTGTTTTATTTCAAAATTCACACGAATGGAGCCACGCGATTGCCGAGTTTTCGATTTCCAATTGGATTTGGATTTGGCCTACGGATTTTTGAATTTTCGTATCTGTTGTATACAATATATCAACAGAACCATGGGGAGTATATGTCGTAAATTAACGGCGTTCCTCGCCGATCCACAGCCATAAAATAAAGTTGCGAGAAGCGTATAAAATTTATAGCGCCCGCTACCCAAGAAAATTAAAAATCTGACAGCGCACACCTTACACATCGTTCAGTCCGTCCGCCCATCTGTCTGCCTATCCGTCTGTCCGTCGGTGTTGTGATTGACAGGACCGCAGGGGCGTTGAGTTTGCCATTGTTGTTACTCTTGTTGTGGGCCTAATGCAATTCGCATTTCAATGCAATTTCACAGGCAATTTCAGGCAACAGCACAATGGCCATAAGCAGCTCACAGCTGAATTCCCGCTGGATTCGCATTCCCGTTCGCATTCTCATTCCCATTCCCATTCCCATTGCTATTAGTATTTGCAGCAGATTCACGGACGATTAGGCGCATGTGAATAGTTACAGTTACATCTACGGCTGCTCAGTTATTTAAGGTGCTTACATGGGTTGCTCTTCTTTTTAGATACCCAAGCTGAGAGACAGTCAGCGAGACAGACAGTCAGTAGCAATTGTGCTGCAATTTGTCGTGGTGGTGAGCTTAGCCCGGCCGCTGGCTAACAGCAGTTTTCTGAGCAGATTCCCATTGCCTCTCCACTTCAGTCCACTCCACTTCACCGTTCGCATATAGTGCTCTACTATATAGTCTGCAAACTAACCTGGTGGTCCTAGCAACCCCTTTTTTTTGGCAATAACCCCCCGCCCGTCACACAGCCTCAGTTAGCATAACAATGGCGTTGCGACTTCTTCAGTTCGGGGCTTATGGAAATTAGCCCTGTACACAGCCTCCAGCTGAATGAATGGGTTGTGCCCAAGCAGAAAGAGATGCAGAGCCAACGAGAGAAAGAGAGTGAGAGAGAGAGAGAGAGAGAGCGTGCATTGGCAAATTAATTCATTTATATGCAGAAAATTCAACATTTTGTTGTTGCGGACAATGTTACAATGTTATCAATTTTGGCCCAGCGGCGACTCGTGCTGCCTTTTCAAAGGTGTGTGCCACAAAGATACTGCTTAAATTGAATTGGTTTAAGGCAGCTGCCTCTTCTGCTTCTGCTGCTTCTGCTGAGTGGGATGTTAATTGATTGCTGCCCCGGCCGAAGGATTGACTGCCAGTTGATTGTCAGTTGCCATGAGCTGATTATAACACTTCACTCCTCCCACACGCAAACAATTCAATTTATGCCTAAATTCTCTACATACAATTATAGCTTAAATCTTATCAATGCTTGCAGAAGTTCCACGTAGTATTTGGCAAATGAAAACGAATCGAAATTACTATCGGATATCCTACTCATCAAATAAAATTCAAGATAATATGATGATGAACCGTTTGAAACTAATGAATAAGAAGTCTTAGATTAGAACTTTAAATTTATCTACAAACATATGAATTCAATTTAAATCATTCGGAGATTCTAGACTCTTGAGTATTACTTATTCTTTTTATAGATTTATACATTAATATCTTATCATAAATGCTCATTAGCCGACATCAGCTAGCTGAGGCTAAGATTTGTGGTTCTACCTGTAGAAAGTCTTCCAACCTCTAAGGCATTAGCAATGTGCTTTCTATATTATATAGATAGATGCGGAGATGCTCTCCAACTATTATAATGTGTGAAGTCACACGATACGTCCATTTCCGTAAAGTAAACCATGACAAAAGTGAGCCAAAACAAACACTTTGAGCACTTCAAATTAAAAATCACCGTCTTTAGGGCGAGAGCATTTCCGCATTGCTATAGGAATGTAGGAAAGACCGGAATAATGTGTAAGAAAAGCCCAACAAATAATTGCCATGCAATTTCAAGTGCATATTCAAATTACACAGACACTTATTGCTGATATACTTAACTGTTCCAAAAAAAAAAACGAATTGAATGGACTAGCAAAGGGAGCAAACGTTAATGAAATGTGACACGTATTTCCCCTTGCTGACCCAACAGGAATGCCAAGATCTGGACGAGGCTGCCCCAGCCTCATGCCTCATGCCTCATGTTCCTCATGTCAATCGCCATCCCAATTCCAAACCCGTGCCCGTCGTCAGTCCAGTGTCAGTGGTAATAAATATGAGACTCATTAAGAAAACCATAAATAAATGCAGCGTCAGTGCATGACCAACAATTAAGTGCGAGGAGCAGCGGACTCACGAGATCGAAACCCAAACTCAAGTCGGGGCCAGACAATGTAGGATCGAGAGCTCAGAGACCAGATCATGCTGCTTATCGATGCAACAGTAACACACACACACACACACACATGCATATAGATGTAACATGAGCAAATACTAGAGAGTCTAGTTGAGTTGACTCTACAAAAAGTGTCGCCCGGCAGTCTGGCATGATCTCTGCTGGTCGTTTTCAAGTCGGGGTCGCGTCCATGCCGTGCCACTTGAGGCAAAGCGGGCGACAAATTTTCGTTGCCCCCAAAAATAGCATGACACTTGAATTTATATTGCGTCTTTGTGTGTGAGACCCAGAGACAGGTTTTATGGTTACGCATTCATTGTGTAATTTACTGTATGCAGATGTTGCTTGTCTTATGCGCCCGGCTCAAGAAGGCCCAACTAGAGACAGGATCTGCGGCAGCATGGGCACGGGAATGCCGTTTGCCCGAAATTCTATTGAATTTCAACAGAATTCAAAGGGTCTCCGCACCTACGTCATCACAGGGCAAGTCCAAGTCCAAGTGGATGAATGTCACAGTCTAATTCTATCGCCGTCTCTGTCTCTATCTCTATCTCTATGCTCGTCATGTTGCCGTCTCTATCTCCGGTTATGTGACCATGTGAACTTTTGCACCTGTGCAACAGATACACAAATACATTCGGAGTCTATTATAAAAGTGGCCCCAGGCTTGTTATGGATAAAAAACAATCAGGCAGGCACTAGCAAAGAGCTCCGCGCCGAATATATTTCATAGGGCAAAAGAAAAATATGATGTGTGCACTCGCAAAGAGGAACCTCAGATTTGCGATTTTTTCAGGCGCCACTGCCGCCGGCTCTTCCCGCTCACCACCGCCTCCATCTCCACCTTTCGCTTTCGTCTTTCCAAAACTTGCCAATCGATTGCACAATTTTTCGCATTGTCGCGCACTTTGGCCAAGCAACCGCAGGCTACATGGCCGCGCCCTCCGTGTGTCCGAGCTGTGCCCCCAGCGTGCATACGAAATCATGTGAGGATAGAGAGAGGAGGAGGTGGAGCAGGAACATGCTTATGCCGCACAGCACTCCCCTAGCGCAGACGAGCAATATTTACAATGAAAATATTATTCACGCATATGGACTTGAGGTGGTAATCCTTAATTGGATTGCCTCTTATTCAATACACAATATATACACAAGTATCAACAGTTCTCTGCGATTTGTGCTGCTGCCTTAATTGTAATTATGTCTATCTCGCTTACTTTCTATAGTATGGATAGTTAGAGTTGGGGTCTAAAACAAACAATTATTTTAAAAATCTCTCATTTAAATTAAAGTATGAGAATTAAAAATGATTTCAAAATATTAGTATTATCTTGCTCCAAGGTACTCTTTTCTAAATAAAATGCTAATTCAATCAGTGAAAATGAAGAACTAAGACCAACGGTGCAGTAGTTGTAGTCGATCATTAATCATGGCTGCTTAGAACTGCTTCATTTCATTGATAAACACAAAACCAAATCCGAATTGAACTCTAAATCATTTGCCCTAATGCCGTTCAAATTAGCCTAGCATTTATCAAATCAGTCCCTGTTCAGGCTATAGCTGCCATCTTTAAGGTATATGAATCATTCGGCCTAATGAATGTGTCTGTCACTCGCTGTCAACACGTTGCTTAGTTGGGAGCCCCTCTCGCGACTCCCAAATATGAAATGGAGCTCTGCTGCACAAGGGGAACTCTCTGTCAAAGTCGGTTCGTGGGGATCATACGCAAGATGTGTGCGTGTGTGTGCGCTATATTTAATACAGAGTGACATTAATGTCAGGCACAATTAGCCAAGGAAAAGCAGCGTCAATGGATAAGCGGAAAATGCTACAAGACTGCAGGAAAAAACAACAAGAAGCAATCAAAAAACGATAAACGAGGCGCGCAGAACGCGCCACCAGAAATAATTTGACATGCCCCATCCTCCCAAAGACAAGACCCAAAGATATATGGATAGATATGTGCGAGTACTATACGCGACAAGATGATTTTGTTATTGCAGCTTTGGATTTTGATTCATTTTTTCAATGCTCTTTATTTTTTTTTAACGTGAGCTCCTTGTGTTCTTTTTTTTCTCTATATATATATAATTTTTTTTTTTTTTTGGTACGTGTGTGAACCGCTGATGTATGAAATCTTTTGGCCGTGGCCTTTTGTCTGGCTTTGTAACGAACTGGTAAACAAACAATTACACAACAAAGCGGCTGCAAATGGGCCAGAGATACAGCTAGAGACACCTACCAAAATAATAGAGCAGACAATGGGCAATCCCCGAAACTCAAGCACGGTGGCATCTCTTCTATCCCTATCCATATATCTCAACCTATCTATTGTTCGGCCCTTTAATCCCGGCCTGCGGCTGAACTGCAGACAACTCAATATACAATTTCCATTTACTTCAGTTACTGTTGCGATTGAATTTGCGAATTTTCCTGGGGCTGATTCGCTTGGATTGCTGATCATGGTCTCTGTTGCTCTCGCTCTCTTTGCGGATCGGGGGAAGTCGACCATGTGCTGCTGCTGGTGATGCTGCTGGTGGTGTTAATATATAAAAAACAGCGCCGCCAGTTTTAATGCTTAGCGTTTGTAATTTGTGACGCTTTTTGCACAGCCGACGCGTGGTATAAAACCCAAATCATATAAAAAGATACACTGAATGTTTATATTAAATTTAGCGCAAATGATACCAATGTGCCACAGTAGAGCAAATTAAACAATTTATGCAAGTCTAAGAGAGATTCTGTAATTTTATATAGAGCATTCAATTATCAAGTTCTGTTACTATTGAACAATATTTCTTCAATTCAGAGATCATTTAAATAGCAGTACGAATTTATCGTCGAAGGTCAGTTAATCAAGTGATTGCAATAATATACTTTGGTATTGATGGATAGTTAATCGACAATTTGCTACCTGCAGCCACTGTGCGCTGATTTGCCTTCCACACTATTAAGTAGCTGGCAGAGGAGCAGCAGCAGAGCAGCAGACCCCACCGTTTAAACGGCTGCTCGACTCGGCGGCGGCGGCGTCTGGGGCATAGATCAAAGCGTGCCGCCGATGCTGGGCGGCCTGCAAAACAGTTAAATCTTTTGAAATGTGCGCACTTTTTGACACCCAATTTGTTTAGAAGTGTACGCCCCACCAGTCCCCAAGTACATCCACATGCAGCTGAGATCCATTCGGACAACACTGTTCATAAAAACGGAACATGGCAAAGGTGAGTACGAGATGAGTACACTTCATTCGGTTGGTTAGTCAGTGAGCCACTATTTCTGCGAATTTCATTAATAAAAATGTCGAAACTATTTGACGTAAAGTGAGCACCACTCACCACTCACCACACACCCCTCGACGGCACCTGCAGAGACAGGTAGCCACCACAATCAAAAGAATTGTTTGTTCACTGTTCACTGGGCGTTTTTGTTTTTAATAAAAATTCAAAAGATTTACAGCCCACAAGTAATTCCACTTAAATTGTTGTAATGGAGCACTGAAGTAATAGTGTGTGTAAAAAAGAAGAGGGGGCAAAAACAATAACAACCCGTCATTTCATTCATAAAATGGAAAAGTGGGTAATGGAAAAGTGGGAAATGGAAAGGAAAATGAAAACGGAATTGTTGCAAAGCAAATGCTTAATTAAGAATTTTTCCAAATAAAAATGCAAGAGGGGGGAAGAATCTATGGGATCTACTCGTCGTAATAAGTTTATTGATTTGGGAAATGCCACAGCCGGATGTTTACGCCTTGGTTGTTCGCTCGATGGACGGATGGATGGTTGGTTGGATGAATGGATGGATGGATGCCTCAGGCAATCATAAGGAACGTGTGAAATGTGCAGGGATTATATGGACTCAAATGCCGTTCGTAAACTGTTACCTCTTTTCCCCACTAATACAGGTAGCACGTACACACGCACAGATATCCTGCTTGTCCAGCAGTTAAGTTAAGTTGTTAAGTCAATCCACGCTTAGCCAGTTACGGAATTTCCACAGATGCCTCGCTTGTATTTCCTTGTCCATTGGCAAAGTCAAAACATACGCGATCCCAGTGTGTCCGCGCATTAAGTTGGGAAAAGACGCAGTCCACGTTTTGGCAGAAGGCTGGATTTATTTGTACAAAATGACTTCTACAAATGAGATTCGAACTCGGATTCAATTCCGTTCTGTTCTGTTCGGACCACCGAAAGTGTCAATATTATCATGGGCCGGGCCTATGCAAACACTTCTGTTCGTTTCGGTTCTGGGCCTCACAGCATGCCAGCTTGGTGCCCTGGCTACCTGCTGTAGATGTGGACGAGGTGTGCATAGTTCGGTTAATGTCCAACACCTTCGCACTTGAATCAGTCTCAACGTGACCTGTGGCCTCGACACGGGATTTTGTGTCTTATGAATGAATGCAGCAGTGAACGTCTTCCAAGCTGCCATAAGTGCCATGTGTACATGCACCGATAATCGATGTGATTAGGCCGTGCCGTCAACTGTAACCCCAGTCGACCAATCAATAATTAAAACCCCACAAAAAAAAAGGGAAAAACTCGGTGACGTATTTAGACAGCCACTGACAACCAAGCAGACTCAAGAGAATCACGAAAAATTTAAGGCAATTGCTTGAAGTCGACCACAAAATACTCTAAAAACACTAAAGTCTTTTCACGTTGATTTATGGAATCTTTTTGGTATCCCTTTAAACAGGCATATAGAATTTTTAATTTTAATAATTTTCCAATAATATTATTCATATGAATATACAGATGTATCTTCGCTTCCATATACATATGTATGTATTGAATGCCATAATTGACCAACTTTCAACGTTAGTGAGTTATTTAAAGAAATGTTTTCCAATTGCGATCTGGACTCACTAAAGTGACTTCACATTGCATTATGATATGAGTTTATGCTAATAAATTCTACATTATCTTATACCACACATGACAAAGTTGTTGAACCGTATTGTGAGAAAGAGCATCAATACAGCTTGGTATTAAAAATAGCTGCATGACAACGCACAAAGCTGTTGACTGCCCGAGGGCGATAGAGAAGGAAATGAGCTGCACTTAAATGCATGCGAGAAAACCACTTGATACCAACAAGTGGATAAGAAGCCACCACCACGACACAAACGATGCCCAAACGAACTATCAATGTCAGTGAATTGGCAAAAAATTTAAACTCAATTTGTATGCAGGCCAGAGTCCGGCCCGAGGAAACCCTTTAGTTTGACACACCTCAACATCGACTGCGGCCTCAAGTGGCATCCACACACATCGTCGTCGTCGTCGTCTGCCGTTGCATTAATGTGAGATGAACACCCAGTTGGCAAGCCAGACAAGATAAAGTCCAGCCAACCAGCAAGCCGTATTCCAGCTCCAGGGGGCTAAGCCGCTGAAGCATGCGTATATCATCAGTGCACAACAAATCTTAATGATCGTTAAGGCTGCGCGAGGCGTTGATGACGCGACCATAGCCCATGACCAGGCATTTTATGAATGCCCAGCGAATGAGCGAACGATCGAAGATGGTGCTCGGCTTTGGGACCCATTCATTGATTCATTCATTTCATGCATTACCTCGAAATCAAGTGCTCGAAATGCTTTGTAAAATTATCTTAGCCAGCATTGATCTTACACATCACTTCTCTCTCTCGTTAAATATTTTTCTTTTTTTTTAAATTTATTATGTATTATTATGTACCCTCGTATATGCATATTATACCATCCTCTTAAAATTAAATACATTATAAAGCGCTTGGCAAATGAGTTTGGAAACGTAATTAGAATTTGCAGAAAACAGAGGTTATGCGGCACTCAATCAATTAATATAATACAATACAAAGTGCAGCATTACTGCATCAATTATACACATAAATATAAAATATATATTATAACGTGTTAGGGGAATAATAATTATTAATAACATATACATGCTTGCGTGTATCGTGTATGTGTACGCGTGTGTATGTGTATGTGTTGTGTAAACGCATTTTAACTAACGGGGCGGGGTGAATACTTTTAGATACAAGCAACTGAGTGATAAGCAATTCTCGCCACAAATTTTAGAACTTTCCGGTGCTACCCAATATTTGGAAGGTGTTTTTAGTTAGTTTTAAAGCCACAAATGCGTCTAAATTATGGATAGGAGGCCTGCGTTCGGCAACACTTGTCTTTTTCGCAACAATTTCCTAATTTTTGTTTTTATTAAATTTATAGATGCTTTTCTATGCAGTTGACTCGGTGTTCCAATGCTTAGTTCCTCAATTGAAACACTAGTATCAAAATGATGGCCAATAAGACAGCGAATAGGATGGCAGCCAGAATCAGCTTCTTCTTGCGCACTTTGTTCTATGTGGAGGCAAACAATTAAAGTCAATTTAAATAAAATCAGTTTATACCTCTCTATACTACATACCCTGTATGAACTGGCCTTGCGCAAATTCTCAGTGCCTTGTGAAACGAAAATGCTTGTTTGCTCCACCTGCGACTCAATGGAGTCGACAGTAACGCCCTGCTCATAAACCATAGCACCTAGATTCTTGTAGATCTCGTTGACACCCACAATATTGTTCTCTAGCTCGCGTATGGCGCGCTCCTGTTCCTCCAGTGCCTGCAGGTCGACATCCTCCTGCATTTGCGTTTGGATTTGCTGCTGTTGTTGCTGATTTGATTTGCGATTGAAGAAGTTGTCCTCGAAGAATGAACCATTGTCATTGTTGGCGCTGGCAACGGCGCTGCTCGAGCGCGTCGAGCCAGGCGGATGGGCAATGTTGTAGTTCTGGGCACGCGCCTGGTGCAACGCACTTCTTTCGATATCTGCCGTCTTACGTTGTACGGCCTGCGGAATGAACCCAAAAGGAAGGTCACTAACATACTTATCTCAAATGAGAGATTAACCATACCTGAAAGGCGGTCAATGCCGCTGTGAAATCATCGACAAGGCGATCGCGCTGCATCTTAAGATGCCGCTCCTTGCATTTGTCCACCTCCTTCAGCTGATTGTTGGTATCCGTCACCAGCTGCTTGGTATAGGTCATTAACTGATGACTGTGTGTGGCATCCATTGTAAGATTTTTGAGTTATTTTGCGTGCACATACATATAATATAGTTTAGTTTGTTTTGTCTTTACGATAGCAAAATCGAAACCTTAAGGTTGTCAACTTACAGTTTCTTTTTCAGTTCCGGCGAATCCTGTGGTGTATTCAACTGATTAACCATACGTTGCATAGTGGACACTGTGTTGTGGACGGGAGACAAAGAGAGGGATAACATACCGATTAGTCATAGGTTCAAATACATAAACACACGCCCCACAACACAACAAATAACTCGACTACTCACCATTTTGTTGTACTTTTTCAATGCTGGTCGCGATTATTTGTGCCAGTCGCTGAAAGTCAATCTCATTTAGGCCACCACCGCCCCCTCCACCAACTCCACCACCACCCCCGCTGAGGCCATTCTCCATATGCTGCAAATCCATGCTTTCGTATGCAGACACTTTGATGGTGTAATTTGTTATATTGGCAGAATCGAGTCTTTATTGTTTGTTTGATTCGCTAGAAAGTTTTGCAAAGAGATAACTTTGCGCAGTTAAAGATTGCGATACTTATATCATTATATGCGTTTTAACCAATTACACCTGTATAAAATCGAATGAGTCTCGAGATATTATCGTTTTTGTTCTTTGTTTTATTTCTGCGCTAATGTTTGTGTTTTGATTTTTACTTTTGCACACTCCACCCACCTAATATGTTTGTTAATACCAATAAGCGAACAATATAATAACGCAATTATTTTTTCTAGCGCATATGAATTAAACAGAACAATTTTTGCACACAAAACAACTTTTTTTAATAGGCGAAAAACAAAGCGTGACCGTAAGTTGAATTTCTAAATATATCATTAATGTAATTTCCACAAAATTTAGTATTTTTGTGCAAGAGAATAAACCAATATACCATTAATAAGCATACTGGTATCGATATGTTATCGATAAGAGTGACCATAAGCGCAAAGTACACGGATCGATATTTATCATTTCTTTAAATTTGAAACTAATTTTGAATCTGTATAGTTCATTTTCTTTTTAAAATGTTCACATACAAACTTATATCTGCTAGAAACTTTCCTAGTCTTGTGTCTATAATGATAATATTAATAGACTAAAGCCATAGTTTTCAAAAATCGCTTCAAATACTATTTAAATTATTGTGGAATTAAATAAAAATCGCACAATAAATAAATTTAATCTTTATATACATCTCAATTCAATCAAAAAAATTATAAACCTGTTTTAATTATATTCAATATATTTTTGGTAAAGTTTAATGATCTGTGTTAAATGTTGTTTGGTTTTTGTTTAGAATGTGGAATATGTTCGTACCACGATACTTATCTAAGCAATAACATAATGCATATTATTCAATATTGCTGAAAACAGGAATTCAAATTGCCTTTCCCCCAGTCACTTTTAACAAACAGTACATTATACTGAGTCAGCACGACAAATTGACAATCAAGTAAGTAATAAACTAAAGCAATCATGATTAATAATATTATGAGAACAACAAAAATGCAACGTAATACAGATTGTTAACAAAAAAAAATGCTTAAGTTCTAAATAATAATACTCATTCTTGCAATAAATAGATTGATACTTTTCCTAAGAATCGTACACTTTAAAATGTAAAGATTAAAATACATTTCTCTTAAGTTGCTAATTATATTTCGTTTATATCTAAATGCATATTTATAAAAGCATTTTGAATAAGCATAGACGGGGTGTGAGAAAGGGCTATAAAATGTACCTTCATGAAAAATGTTTTGGCTGTGAAATGTGTGCAGGTGCAGTGGTCGTTTTAGAATGTCGGGTTGTCCCATATTGATTAAAATATACATATTCCGATAGAATAAGTTAAGCTCACGAGATTCAAGCTGCACAAGTCTTGCCTATCGGGTTATCTAATGAGACCGGTATTCTAATAAAGAGCGAGTTTTTAACGATGACCGTTCGTCTTCTTCAATAAAAACTAATTGCGTATTCAATCTTCTAAAATATATATAAATAAGCAAGTGTTCCCTTAGAGCCGCTTAATCTGTTTTCGAACGTTGCAACGTCAACTTTGCTACGGTTACGAGGTTTTGACGTATTGCTTTGTGATACAAACATTCAGATACTGCCCAAAAAAAGTCGAAAGTTACGAGAATTCATCAAAAAGTTCGTTTGCCGCGACGATGCGTGCTTTCTGGTTAACGCTCTCAATTCAAATCGCTTTGTGCTACTGTCATTACACTTATGAGCCAGGTGCGTGACTTCTTAACAGTGTGACATATTTATTAACAAGAGGCCTGCAATCGGATCGTGCTCAACTCAGTGCTACCCGAACTACAGTAGCTCGTAATATTAGCTACAAAAACGTAAAACTGTTTTCAAATGATACTCAGCTGTTTAAGATTCTATCGACCAAACGAGACTGCAATTGGGTCAAAGTCTGAAGTTAAAACTTGCTGAATATTATATGCGTACATTTAATAGAGTCTTTCTACAACCTGTTGCATATAAGTACCATACCCTTGTATTTTAATTCACTACCGGGTATAAAAATAGCAAATAGTAAAAGTGCGATCAATCGAAAACAGAATACAAAAACATACAATGCCAACGAATGATATTTACCTAGTGTTAATCAAATTTCGATATGTTAACTATTTGTGAATTGTGAGGGTATAAAAGAACTTGGAACTTTCGCTCTCTTTTCTTTTTAAGATCCCAGTTGGAACATTCGCTCCACCAATGAACTAAAGGACAAAAAGGACGAATGAAATTTACCTAATCTAGTGTTAATCAAATTTCGATATGTTAACTATTAGTGAATTGTGAGGGTAAAAAAGAAGTTGGAACTTTCGCTCTCTTTTCTTTTTAAGATCCCAGTTGGAACATTCGCTTCAATGAACTAAAGGACAAAAACTTTTGGTATCACGATGCGCAGCGCACAGTCTTCGATAAGTTGTCAAAGCAGCCAAATCTATATTTGGCCAAGAACATAATCTTCTTCCTGGGTGATGGTATGTCGGTACCTACAGTTACAGCTGGACGCATCTACGATGGGCAGATGAAGGGTCAAATCGGCGAACGCAATCGTTTGGAGTTTGAAAAATTCGAGTACGTGGGATTGTCGAAAGTAATTATTGAAACGATTAATAGTGAAAGTACCGAAATAGAAATGTAATTAGCATTCTCTCTATAGACGTACTGTGTCAACAAGCAGGTTGCCGACTCGGCTTGCACTGCCTCGGCCTATTTGTCGGGTATTAAAGCCAATTACCTGACCATTGGCGTCTCCGCCGATGTACAGCTGAACGATTGTGCCAGCGCCAAGCAGTCAGAGCATCGTCTCTCATCCATTGCAGCCTGGGCACAACAAGCCCACAAATCCGCTGGTCTGGTGACTACAACACGTGTCACTCACGCTAGTCCAGCTGGCGTCTATGCGCACACATCGAATCGTGATTTCGAGAGTGATAAGGATGTACATGACCTAGACAAGAGCCCAAATGATTGTCCGGATATTGCACAGCAACTTCTCGAGGGTGTGGGCAAGGACTTGAGGGTCGTTCTCGGTGGAGGGACAAAAAAATTCCTGCCCAACACAATGGCAGACATTTATGGCAATGTTGGCGATCGTCTGGATGGACGCAATCTGATTGATGAGTGGCAGCAGAGCAAACGTGGCACCCATGCACGTGTCGTCTTCAACCGCACCGAATTGCTGAAAACGGATCTTCGGCGCACTGACCATCTGCTGGGCTTGTTCAATGCCTCACACATGGCGTATCATTTGGACGATAGCATAGACACTCCGACACTCGCTGAGATGACTGAGGCCGCCATTGGAGTGCTTTCCTCAAATCCTTTGGGTTATTTCCTGTTTCGTTGAAGGCGGTCGCATCGATCATGCTCATCACGAGACCAAAGCAAAAAAGGCATTAGACGAAACGGTTCAGTTTTCGAATGCTGTGAAAAGAGCACGTAGGCTAACGGACCCTTGGGACACGCTGATTGTAGTCAGCGCCGATCATGGACACACGATGACCATTAATGGTTATCCGGACATTGATAACAACATTACAGGTTTAAGCTCGGAACTTAGCGATACTGACAATTTACCATACGCTACTTTATCATATGCTAATGGGCCGAACTACCAAAAGTTTTATAATACGGCAGCAAATGGTACCATTGTGCGAATTGATCTCAGAACGCTTAACATTGGCGACAAGGACGACATATATCCTCATGGTGTTCCCATGTCTGAGGAAACACACGGTGGTGGCGATGTGGCCGTCTATGCCAACGGTATCTGATAAAATTATTTCCTTCTCTCCACAACAAATTTCACAATTTAAAATGTAACCTTTTCAGGTCCTTGGTCCCACTTGTTTAGCGGCGTTTATGAGCAAAATACTTTACCTCATCTAATGGCATATGCGTCCTGCATTGGACCAGGTATAAAAGCTTGTGATCTCCGACCTAATCCTTACACTACGTATGTATAGTCGTTTACAAACAATTTTATTTTTAAATTATTTGTAAAAATTTCAACTGTCTTATGAAGTAATAAAAATATGAAACTACATGAACATGAAATTATTATGATTTTATAGTGCAATAAAAACACGATAATTTCATAAAATGTATAATCATATTACAAATTAAAATGTCTTTGTGTTTTTTTTTTTGTTTGTACAATTGAAGTTTTCATTTAAAAATGTGTTCTGGGTGTTCAGGGTTGCAATTATGTAGAATGCGCATTATTGATTTTTTGGTGTTTTTCTGTATCTCACAGTACGGTCACTCTGGGAACCTCCGCCATTTTTGCTGTGGCTGCAGAAAATTTTTTCGCAACACAAGAAACGCGGTGTTGTTTATAATGTAAATATAATATATGTATATAACGCATATACACCAAACTACAAAATAAAAGATTACTTGTCAAAAACGGTCGCTACTTGCATTTGTACGTTTGCCGCATGCCGGTGGCTTGCTTGCTTCGCTTGACTGTACGAGCTACGAGCGGCTTGTGATTGTGTGAGCGTGAGCGTGCGTGTGAGTGAAAAGTGAAAAAAGTGTGCACCACTAAATAAATAAGTTAGTCGCGTGCGTTTTGAATTAAATATAGTTCAGTGGAAGCACACGCAACCATGGCCGACGGCGTGGTGCTGGACTTGTATGCTGAGGATCTGGACAAAGATTTTGCCGGGCAAGCGCAGGTAGGTTACAACTACAGTGCTGAGTACACCGATATACTTATATGCATATGTATGTGTATTTATGTCTGTGCAACACAAGCGGTATAAGTATTAAATAACATTGTTGATATTTGCAAAATATCGATATACAAACACTGATATTTGCTATTTTAAGGATGAATTTGGTGGTGACGGCGTCGATTTGTACGACGACATCGGCGGCCCCACCGAACCCGTAGCTTCGAGCGGCGGTGGCGGGACACCTACGGGCGAAGGCACCTCAGGCTCTGGCAGCGTCGACGGCTCATCGGGTGGCGTTGGACCCAATGGAGTTTACCATCAGGGTAGTGGTAGCCAAACTCCAACGATGAATCGTCGCTACCAACTGTATGTTGGCAATCTCACCTGGTGGACAACGGATCAAGACATCTCGAATGCTTTGCGTGACATTGGCGTCAACGATCTGCAAGAAGTGAAATTTTTCGAGAATCGTGCGAATGGCCAATCGAAAGGCTTCAGCGTTATATCCCTCGGTTCGGAGCCCAGTTTGCGCACCGTGCTCGATCAATTGCCGAAAAAGGAGATGCATGGCCAGACTGTGGTGGTCACCTATCCGAGCAAGCAGGCGCTCACTCAATTTGAGAGCCTGCAGAAGACACGTCCAGTGCCACCCCCAAACATGGGTGGTGGGCCTATGCCGCCCCATCCGGGTGCACCGCAAGGTGTGCCGCCAGGACATGCGCCGCGCATGAATCCTAATATGCCGCCTGGCCAGTATCGACCTCATATGTCCCAGGTGCCGCAAGTGGGACCTAACTCTGGACCGCCACGTATGCAGGTGAGTTTTCTTTTGAATTAACAATTGTTATCTGGGTTTCTTGCATTCCATTTTTGCTGCTGCTGTTGTATTCTGACCATAAGTTATAAATTCGTTTTCAATTACCCGTTAGAAAGCGAGTGAAACCAAAAAAAGCTCTTTAAGTTTGTTGGGATTATTTCGCTCGCAAAAAAAAGCCTATTAACAAATCGCCATTTACATTTGTTATTTAACTTTCCTCATTGAAATTGTTCTGAATGCAAAATTGTTCATACACACACAAGTCTAATAATTGGTCGACAACTAATTGCATAACTTCTATTTATGTAATTATTTTAATATTTTTGTATTTGTAAAATTAGACTAGTTGGCAGGAAGTTCTTCTGTTAGCCATATAGATATCATATTTATCAGAAAATCGTAGTTCCTTTTAGTTTGTAATCTGTTTTGAACTAACGTTGTAATCAGTTTATATATACTTATGCAAAAATATGTTAAACTTTTGAACTTACTCCGATCAATAATTTGACTGTGTGTATATTTTTGGTATTTAAGAGTTGCAACACAAATCGAATTTAAGACTATTAATGTTGTTATTTATGGTTTTAAGTGCAATCATTTATGTTTTGGTTTGAATAAAAAAATTTCAGAGCAATTTTTAATAGAAGACCTTTTCATCAAAGTGTATTTTTTTTTGTAAATTTTATGTCTAAGATCTTATACTTTATCATTAGTATTACTTAATGTTATTTAGAGCAATTGTTTTTAGACAGTTATAGTTGGTATATGAAGACATAAATTTGTTTTTTTTTTATTGGTGACCATTTTGTATTTTGTAAATGTGCGACATTTGTTATGATGATCGATCCTACCTGAATACACATACACGTATCTCTAATGTAATGCAACCAACAGCCGCGTACGGTCAACCAGAACGTGGTCAGTCAGACCGGCGTCATCTATGGCAATAAGCAGGGTGGTGGCCCAATGCCGCCACATCCCGGCGTGCCCCAAGGCGTACCGCCAGGCCATGCGCCACGAATGAATCCCAACATGCCGCCCGGTCAATACCGGCCCCACATGTCGCAAGTGCCGCAGGTGGGACCCAACTCTGGACCACCACGCATGCCGGTGAGTTTTCATTTAACTAATATACCCATGCTTACCCAAGACGGGTAGATACGGTATATTCCTAATTACTAAATAAGCCAAAAATAGCAACCACGTATATATGTAAATATATATATATATATATCCTATCTATAATAACTTAATATCTAAATATAATACTGTAGAAACAAACGAATTAAAAAAGAAACTGAAACCGATACCAAACTAACCAACTTAAGTTAACTAAGTGATTAATTGTATTCAGAACATTTAAATAACTGCACATGATTGTAATTGCAACATCCCCAATACAACTACACTTGCACCAACTACATTTCTATCAACACCCTCGACGAGGCTGCAATAATATAATCTACTGTAACTGCCACAGTTGCATCTCTAATCGTTTGCCAAATTTGTATTATAAAGCTCTAGTCACTAAACTGTGTGTTCTATGATTTCCTTCTTTGCAGTTTCAAGGCCCAATGGGTATGCCAGTTCGTGGACCAGGACCCGGTCCAGACTGGCGACGTCCACCGATGCATGGAGGTTTCCCACCGCACATGCAGGGCCCGCCACGTCCTCAAATGGGTCCGGGACCACCGCCAGGCTTGGGTGGACCACATGGCGCACCCGCTCCTCATGTGAATCCAGCATTCTTTAATCAACCTGGCGGTCCGCCGCCACATCCGGGCATGGGTGGGCCACCACATGGTCAGCCCGGACCACAGCCAGGCATGAACATGCCACCACAGCACGGACCACCGCCACATTTTGCACAACAGGGCGGGCCACGTAATCCTTGGCCAGGTCCACCACAAGGCAAGCCGCCGGGAGCATTCCCTGACCCACAGCAAATGGGTCCACAGCTAACAGAGGTGGAATTCGAAGAGGTGATGAGCAGAAATCGCACGGTGAGCAGCTCGGCAATTGCCAGGTAAGTGTGTTAGTTACCAACACCCTGTTTATTTGATTGTAATGAAATTTATTCGCAACCCATAGAGCTGTTTCGGATGCTGCCGCGGGCGAATATTCGAGCGCTATCGAGACGCTGGTTACTGCCATTTCGCTGATAAAGCAATCTAAAGTTGCGCACGATGAACGCTGTAAGATTTTAATCAGTTCTCTACAGGATACGCTGCATGGCATCGAAGCCAAGAGCTATAATCGTCGCGAACGTTCGCGTTCACGAGATCGTTCCCATCGCAGCCGGCAGCGTCGGGAGCGTTCCACGTCACGTTATCGCGAACGCTCACGCGAACGAGAGCGTGATCGCGATCGTGAGCGTGAACGTGATGGAGGGTAAGTTAAATCGTTAGCAGTATTATCCAATTATAGATCTGATCAAATGTGTTTGTATCTTATAATAGTTACCGAGAACGTTCACGTAGTCGTGAGCGTGAGCGGCAGGCCCCGGATCACTATAGGGATGATAGGTAATTTGATTTACATTTTTCGTGAAATTTTTGTACATAAAATAATTTATCATTGTTTGATACAGCAGCAGCCGATCTGCACGACCACGCAAATCTCCAGAGCCAGTTGTTGCCGAAACCACGGAAGCACCCTCATCGAAACGATACTATGAGGAACGCGAACGTTATCGTTCATCAGATCGGGAACGTCGTGATCGGGATCGTGACCGTGAACGTGAGCGTGAACGCGATCGGGATAGACGTGAGGAGCATCGTTCCAGGCATTGATTGCTCGAATAGCGATAGCAAAAGTAACAAACTATATACCAACACAAACATACATAAAAACACACCTCCTAGACACTCTTATTAACACATAATAATGCAGCAATGCCACCAGCTGAAAAGCCCGACACAACAAATTTTGATTTGTATCTAACATTACCAATACGTAGGATATGAATATGGCATAACATAGTTTCTCCTAGACGTACTAAAGTAAGCCGAAATGTTGAACAAGCAAATGGACAACCAAACAATTGGACGACGAACTGCCAGGCCCCCCATTCCACCAATTCACACTCAATCTTCATGATCCCAACTACAGCTTCGTGCTATTGGTTTACTGCTTCAGCGAAGATCAGCGGAACAATTTGTGGATGAACAGCAGCTACGAACTTAAATGAATTCCGGAATCGTCGTCAACCCCGCAGAATTTCAATATTATTGTACTTTAATGTTTCGGTTTATTTAATAAAAACATATATATATGAAACAAAAAAATTGTTCCCAAAAAAAATACTCAAACCATTTTGCTTTATGTGTCTTCTTGTACCTTATAAGAACAAAACAATATAGTATATGAAATTTTATATTTAAATTGTACAACTACAACGCATTTATTCTAAATAATATTGTTATATATAACACTTGCATCTTAATGCAAACCTTTAAAGCTTTTGCCAAATGAGGCCAAATCTATCGTTATAATCGCAAATGTATTCAATGATATTCTTTTTGTAAACAATTATTCACGCATTTATTTAAAATTGATTTTATTTATCTACATATAAGTCGACCTTGCTGTGCCCGTGTGTGAAAGATATTTCCATAGTTTTAATTATTGATTGATCTTATCAAAATCGATAAGTATTGTAGAGACAAAATGAAACTAATTGCAATATATGAATACAATGTACATACATAAATGTGTGGATGAGATATATTTGTTTGAATGTGACGACAATTAAAGACTAAATATTTTTACGAATTACTAAACGGAGTCTTTAACACCATTTATCGTAGTATTTGATCGCGACTAAGTTTTTATGTAGTTGTTATGTATTAATTGAAATTGAAATCATTTATTCTTATTAGTTAACCTTTTATTATTTTTATTTGTACAATATATTCAAACATTTGTAAATGATATTGAACTCTAAAAGTTGGTATACTAACACCAAATGACTTATGTAAATTCTTGTTTTCAACATTTCCATAGTAATTGTAATTTTCCTAGGTCTGATTTAACATGAAGTATTATGAGCTTAGTGGTTGGCAACTACTTATAACCAAACCAAGTCTGTCTTATATAAATTGAACTGTGATTTGTGAGAGAAACTCACACATAAAAATATACTATAAATCATGCAATATACAGGTAAAGTTTTATACACATATATTTGTGAAAAAAATAGCTCATAAGTGCGCATTTATTTGTTGATAAAATCATAATAACTTTAGATGATCGCCTTTATGACACAAATATTAAGACCATTCGTAATTTTTAGTATTTATACTTTTAATTATTGTTTATAAATATACTCACAATCGAATTTAATCCAACATTACGTTTATTACGTTAAGGAACTAAAATAAATATACAAAAATAGAGGGTACTGTTATTAGATCAGAAATTTTTCAAACGTATTCCAGGGTAACGCTCAATTTCTAACTGGAGCTAATTTTAAACACATTTGCGCGCCAATAAATTTGAAAGGTTGGTTAATCGAAATTGTCGTTGGTATTGTCGAATAACTTATATCAAGCAGCTTTAAACAACTTTATTTTGTAATTATTATTTTATTATTATTTATTGATTATTTTTTTGTTTTGAAACCTATTGAACAATAGTTTTTCCTTTTTCGCTCTAATCGGGTTTATAAATCAATGAAGCGTAGCATAATTTATATAAGCGACTGCATTTTTCTTGTAATATCGATAAGCATGTGAATGCGATGATGCTATTGCTTACGTACCAGTTAGCTCTTGACAGCGACAAACAGCTGATATCAGACCTGACGACTTCTAGAAGAACCAAAAAAGAAAGAAGGTGATTAAATATACACAGAGAACGTAGTGAACGTCGTAAAATCAATCAGTTAAATTAACAAAGAGCAGGTAGTCACAGTTCACATTTACAACTCCTCCGTTCGATCACAACAAATAAGTTGCTAAATAGATAGATTTCAAGTGCGCTATAAGGACATCAGAATGGTGGATACAGCACAGAACTTAAACGATCGTTTCCAACGATTCGTCAATAGCATCGGCGAGCGCTAGTGAGTATGCATAAAATGAAAAAATCATTAAGTCCAAAAATACAAATGAAGGGAATGAACGGAAAGTCGCATTATTGTAATCGAATTTGCATCACCTGTACCCGATGAAGCTGACGTGTTGTTTGGTTATTGAGCCACATCAACAGTTGGTCGCACTAAATCAATAGTCCTTGAAATCCATCGACATGCTCTCATACTAATGTTGTTTGCGTTGACTTCCGTACAGTGAGCCCTATATACGCCAGCATCTGTCCAAGGTGTACATGGTGCTGGCAAGCACAACCGCTGCTGCGGCAGGCGGTGCTCTTCTTCAAATGCAGAGTTTCCTTGATCTGGGCATGCTTGCGGCAATTGCATCGTTGGTGCTGGTGCTGGGACTGCATTTCTACAAGGACGATGGCAAGAACTACTACACGCGCTTGGGAATGCTGTACGCCTTTGGTTTCTGCTCTGGTCAAACACTCGGACCGCTTTTGGGCTACATAGTTAGCATTAATCCTGCAATTATACTTACTGCACTTACCGGAACATTTGTGACCTTTGCATCGCTATCGTTAGTCCGCTCTTTTGGCTGAGCAGGGCAAATATTTGTATCTGGGTGGCATGCTGGTCAGCGTCATCAATTGTATGGCGCTATTGAGTCTTTTCAACATGATATTTAAATCATACTTTGTTCAGATTGTAAGTAACTTTAATTTCTGTTATTTTGGGATAGATAACGTTATCTTTGACGGTTTCTTTTGCAGACTCAATTGTATGTTGGCGTTTTTGTCATGGCTGCGTTTATTGTATATGACACACAGAATATCGTGGAGAAATGTCGCTTGGGTAACCGCGATGTGGTTCAACATGCATTGGATCTCTTCTTCGACGTTCTCAGCATGTTCCGCCGCTTGTTAATTATTCTAACACAAAAGGTATGTTAGGATATTTGTAGCCATTTGAGGCGGTGCTTGAATTGTTGTGTGTGTGCCCTGTTTTTACAGCTCAAGAGTTTTATGGTTTAATATTAGCTCTAGGCGAGCAGTTTTCACAATCGAAGCAGTCAACGAATAATAGCCTTGAGCCGCCTTAAACTATTTAGCAAACAATTACTTAGCTTAAGCATTTTATCATCAAGTCAACGGTATGCCGTTTTTAATGTGTATACCTGATTTTTCATATATCACCGGGGAATAAGTATACTTTCACAAAAAACATCTTGACCTAAGCACGCACATTTATTAATTTATATATATGATGGAAGTATATTTATTTCCAGGTTTATGAAAATATGTTGTTGAAGTGTAAATATGTTGCTTGCTATTTGTGAAATTATATTTATTACCAATTGAATAATCATAAAAATATCTAAAAACTAATCTCATTTTCAGGAGGAGCAAAAACAAGCCGATCGTCGTAAGAGGAAGTGAAGAACTATGGAAGAATTAGTTGGATTTTGTGTGACACATTTCAATATTTGTTTATATTGGCCTCATAAATTTGGAAATTTGAAACACGCAACAGCCATGGTCGTCTTTTGGTTATATCTCAAAAGAAATACAAAATTACTTACATATATGAATTATGCATTCAAATATGCAAATCTAATCCTAAACATCCAATAAATTTCCTCTCAACCATTCAATTACATTGTGTATTGCATAAAATAAACCCATATTCAGGTGTCATATGTATGTCTACTTATGTATGTGTATCGTCTATGTAATTTTCTTTGACATATTTTGGGTTCACGTTTGAATATTTATTGTGTAGAGTAAATAAAACACATTGAAGATGATTCAATAAAATTAATATTCTCCTCACTAAACTCAATTGTTATACATTACAAATAAAACTATTAGGGCATTTTATGATTGCTTGCGTTTGATTGTATCGATTTGCGAGGCACTTTAATCAAGCTAGCAAGCAAACCAACCAATTTAATTAGGTAAAGTGCTCGCTTGACTCAAACGAGTGGCGCACTCAATTTACCATTGAAGCGCGTTTCGGCCAACATAAAGGATGTCTCAACCGACTCCATTGGTGCAGCCATTGCTGGCACAATTCCAACAACTCTTTTTCCTGTCAAAATTGGTGGGTGTATTACCGCAGGATCTGGACAAATTTCGATACAAGAATGTGCTGGAGAAGTCGCGCAATGGCATGCTTTATATGCTTGTCATATTGAGTGTTTATGTCGTGCTCTATAATCTGCTCATCTATTCCTTTGGCGAAGAGGATCGCACACTTAAGGCATCCCAGAGTAAGCATGAACTTAATTAAATCCAAGTATTAATGATGATTAAATTTCACACAGAGCCGTAGGCCCATGACGCTAGCGCTCTTATTGTAAATATTAATCTTAAAATTATTATGTTTTAAAATTAATAATAAAAAAAAAAAAAAAAAAAAAAAAAATTTCACACAACTCAGGTACTTTGACATTCGTGATTGGCTTGTTTTTGACATACATTGGCCTGATTATGATGGCCACAGATCAGCTGACAGCACTGTTCAATCAAGGACAATTGGGAGAGCTTTATGAGCGAATTCGTCTAGTTGACGAACGACTGTATCGCGAGGAGTGCCTTTTGGATAACAATTGCATTGCGAAACGCATTCGCGTCATGCTGATTATGACATTTATTTTCGAGATATCCATACTGGTTGCCACCTACATTAATCTGGTGGATTATACGCAGTGGCTGTCGCTGTTGTGGATTGTCTCGGCGGTGCCTACATTTATCAATACGCTCGACAAGATCTGGTTTGCCGTATCGCTGTATGCGCTCAAGGAACGCTTTGAGGCGATCAACGCGACGTTGGAGGGTCTTGTGATGGAGCATGAAAAGTACAAAGCTTGGCTAACGGGCGATGATGCAGCGTCAACAACATTTGGCAATAGGTCAGGCGAGAGTCAACAGTCCACGCCACCGCCACAATATGATAGCAATCTGGAGTATATGTACAAAGAACTGGGCGGCATTGATGTTGGTTCTCTACGCGGCTCTGGAGGAAAAAATCGAAATAAAGTGGCACCAAGTGAGTGGGAATATTGCACTATTTTATTTATTTTATCTAAAAGTTCCATTTATTCATTACAGTTGCTCATTCGATGAACTCATTCGGCGAAACGATTCCAACGCCTCACAAGCCACAGCGCATGAACACAAATCCCATGATAAATATGGCTCATGAGAGCGAATTGAGCGATGCCACGAAGGTAGAGGAAAAGCTCAACAACCTCTGTCAAGTGCACGACGAAATCTGCGAGATTGGCAAGGCAATGAACGGCCTATGGAGCTATCCCATTCTATCGCTAATGGCCTATGGTTTCCTCATATTTACGGCTCAGCTTTATTTTCTCTATTGCGCCACACAGTCTCAATCGATACCCTCACTATTCCGCTCGGCCAAGAATCCCTTCATCACGGTCATTGTGTTGGTGTACACCTCGGGAAAGTGTATTTATTTGATTTATCTCAGCTGGAAGACATCGTTGGCCTCCAAGCGAACTGGGATAAGTTTGCATAAGTGTGGCGTGGTCGCTGATGATAATTTGCTGTATGAGATTGTGAATCATTTATCGCTGAAACTGCTCAATCATTCGGTGGACTTTTCTGCCTGTGGCTTCTTCACCCTGGACATGGAGACACTGTATGGCGTTAGTGGTGGCATAACCAGCTATCTTATTATCCTCATACAATTCAATCTGGCTGCCCAGCAGGCTAAGGACGCCATTCAGTCGTTTAATAGCTTCAATGACACGGCCGGATTCGTCGGTGCTGCCACAGAAATGGACAACGACAGCTCCACTCTTTACGATATGGTCACCACCACAATGATGACGCCTACATATTAAATGAGATTCTGCTTAAATTTGAACAACTTTATAGCACAATTTTTTGGCACTTGAAATTCAAAAAGTATCTTTTTGTAGAACGCACAACAAAAACTAATAAAATACTTCACGTTGCAGTTAACTCTTTGTAAAGCTGACGTGCCTCATAAAGCTCATGGACCAGCTGTTTGAAAGTGTCATTAGCGCCATCGTAGTCCAAAATGGCCACACACGAGATCTGCGCATGCTTATGCAGAGCATAGGCCAACTCTCGTCGCATCAAAGAGAAGCAATAAGGCACTTGTTGTTGTTGACACACCGACTTTAGCTCGTCTATCGTATCGTCCAGGCCTCCTAAACAATAGAGAAGAGATAACCCGGCTGATCTAACAGAGTATGATGAAAACACACTAACCTTTTGAGGAACAAGTCTCACAGTCAGGGGCAAGGAGCAGTAATTTAACTTTATTGATTCGCATTCTCGACAGAGACTCCCGGAAGCCAACCACAATTCGAAGATGCGCTCGTGCTTTGATTTCGTTGTTTGCGTACGCACGTTTCTGAAATCGCGCCAAATCGTTGAGCAACTCAGTTGTCAATTCTTTAAGGCGCTTTGTTGTACAGTTATCACAATAGCTGATTTCGATTTAAAAAAAAAAGTTAACACGTAGAGACAAGAATTATTATTTTTAATACCTTCGAAATCGACGGGAATGAATTTGATGTGTAGCAGGCTTCGTATAGCAGATAGATTTTTGGTTTGGCTCTATGGCATTATGTTGCATATCTAATTGATTTGACAAGTGTACCCCAATTTTTTTGTTCAACCATTGATTGGATTGCTCGATAAGCATTCCTCCGAAAGTCGCCGCTAAATGATCCATATCATTATGAAAATCAAGCATCTGCTGCTTTAATTTTCGAAAGTTTCGAACGATGCGTTTTAAGCGGCTTATGCGAAAATTCAAGTGTGAATGAATTTTTCCCTTGCGCTTCGGTTTGCAAGTGAAAGAAGTTCTGGCTATTATCAAGTTGGGTCTTTTGTTTTTGTTTAGTCGATTGTGGTGTTTCTGTTGCTTGCGGGACAGAATAACAAAGTCGAGGAGTGATTGCTGGGCTTTCTTGTGGTTATACTTGTACTTGGCACTGCGCAGCGTCCTTTGCGCACATTGTAAATTCTCATTTTTGAGGTCTTCATATGTGTTTTGGCTTATAATATTTCAGTTTTCCCGAACTTTTAAACATTATAAGTAGCGGTTTATAGTTAGAACAACCTATCAATATAATCATCAAGCTTGTTCATTTCACTTCCATAGACTTCTGGCCACACTGCAAAGCACTTAATTAAAATAGTGTTGACAAATCGTCAATTTAACGGCTATAAATTTGAATATTGTGAAGAGCAAAAATTTGATAAGCTCACTAATCATATTAATAGTTAGTGTCATAAACCTTAGCACCATAAACAAAAAGAACAATATAGATTTCTGTTAATTTTAGAATTTACTAATAGCTTAAACTATGCTTATAAGGGATCAACATTTAGTTAAACTACTTTTGGCTTACATTGTGAATCCTTAACGTGAGCAGTTCTTGGTACCCAAATATATCCAATAATTTTAAAATGCTATCTATATTAACAATCAATATCATGAACTATAACTTTACACTACTTTCGATGGCCAAATGCATTTCATTGAATTGCTTGAGCTGTGATAATATTACATCACGCTCCTTCACAAATACCTCCCAGTATCTGAGATATTGACTAACATGTTGCAGCACCAATTTACTAGCAAAGTCCAAACAACTACGAGCATGTCGCATGCGTCGTCGACAACTGGTTAAAACAAGACGTAGCTGCTGTTCTGGCTCCAATTGTGCCAGGATGAAAGACATAATATTGGCCGTATCCGCCCGAAGGTCGGAAGGAAATACAACACTTTCCGTTGGCCGCGACTGCGGAAAGACAAGTAGAGCTGGCGTCGCTGGCATCAAGAGTTCCCAAGGTAAATCATTTGCCTGATTATCGAAGCGTATAAAGCGCAGATCAGGACTTCGCAGCAAAGCGGACACTTGCATCAGAGCCTGTGACATTACGACAGAGAGCGCACAATCCGGACGAAACATAAGCACTACTTTTGTGACATTAGATGGCTGCAGTGCTTGGAGCAAAAGTTGCCGATTATAATTGTCGATGTAACCGGCAGCACCTTGATGCATCACATTGGCTGGCAACATGGCATTTTTCTGCACGCGCGGCAACTGCCGTGAATAAAACTGCCGGATAAATTCCTTCAATGCCACGTACGAGAAGGATTGTTGCTGCGGCATCACGTGCAGCGCTTCCCTCGCTGCATCCACAATAAACACCTGCACAGCAGCGGTAGCGTCTCGTTTACCAGGCTCTTGATCAATGCCCAACTGCTGCATAAAGTCACGATATTTGGTGGCATCAAAGAGCACCACGGCCAAGGAACGATTCTGTTGTTGTGACTGCTCGATCGAATGCTGCCACATTAGCTGACTGTACTTGCTCACCACCTTGGCTATGCCAATCTTTACAGCTGGTGTGTCCTGCTGAGCATGTGTGTGGGCCAGACAACGACATCGTATGTGCCGCGCCAGCAATTGTTGTGCCTCTGGCCCCGTATGGCTATTGTGACTGTGCTGGGACCACATATAATTTAGGTAACCATTAAGACGATAGTACTGCCTCCATACGCTGCCATCCACTTGCGAGATTGGCAAATGGCAATGTGTGTTTAACTGGTCCGTTGACCTGAAGCCGCCAAGGAGCAAGTCAATCTCGCCTGTTGACTGATCTTGTTGCCAGTGCCGCTCGCAGTCCACATTCTCCTTGCTGTCAAACAACTCATCATGACCCACGACTAGTGGCATTGTCGACTGATGCTGCTGCATGCGAATGGCCATGGCCAAAACGGGCATGTGTCGTGCCTTCATCGCTAGTTTAACGGGCGTCCCATAGCCAGCGGCTAGAAGCGGATTGACTTTGGGTCGCAACCAATGCAAGATGTCCATGGGTAGCCAGCTGTTTGACTCGTTATAACTGTGCAGCCCGTGACGATTATCGATGACCACCAGCTGAGGAAGCGGCACACGCTGCACTTTAAACATTTGCTTGGCACTTGGCCCGAACGTGACAGCGAAGCGTACATTTCGCTGCTGGATCATATTCCAGCCAATGCAATGCCGTTGCCACAAATCGTCTATACGCCAAACTGTCGGAAGAGTCCAGCAAGGCTAGAACAACAGCATCCGAGATCTTCCAGAGGGCGCCTAGCTCAGCAGTGCTGTGCACACGATCAATGGGCTGTATCAAATTGTTCATGAAGCGCGTTAGATCTTCAAAGTGCCACGCACCCTGATACTGTAGTCGTAGTTGTCGTCCATAGTTAACAATTAGCGTGGGCCACTTGTCCGGATAGCCGCCATTGGCCGCCATGCCGGGCAGTTGTTGATGGGTACGCGTACAATTGCATTGCAGGTGCCAGCAATCGATGGCGCCAAATGCGGCATAGTCACTGTAGTAATGCGCCACGCCATCGTATACCAAACGCGCTTGTCTCGCATCACTCGACCACGACACGTAGTAAAATAGCAAAGATATTTCAGCCGCTGCTTCCACTTCACTACGAACCTGTGACACGCTGCGTGAGGGACACACACTAACGATGCTGTTTGCAGCTGACTGAGCAGTAAATGGCAGGAGAATGATGATCGCGAAGCCGACAAAAATGTTAGCAACTAAAATCATTGCGATAAAACCAAAACCAACAGTGCTGGCTAATTTAATATTGAAAATTTAAAATACAACAACTACAACTGCGATTATAGCAATCAGCTGGTTGCACAGAGTGACCGTCAGTCAACAGTGTGACCTGCGTTTAACCGTTAGAATATCCCCTATGAAACAATTATTATACAAAAGTATACAATAAGCTTTGAAGATATTTAATTTTACAGAAAACCCTCTTAAACTCTTAAAAAATACACATATAAAAATGATTTTTTGTCAGATTTAAACATGAAAGTATTTGCTCAACGATTTCTGTGTAAGACAAATGCCTGCATTGTGTGACCATACATGAGTTTTATTTTTACATTCTAGTTTTTTACCTTGCAGCACTACGATCGCCATTTTGATTAGAAGCTTCTTTTGTACTTCAAAAACAGCGGCATTAATCTAAATCGAAGACAAAGAAGGAAACTGGCAGGATAAGCAGTGAGTTAATACCAAATGTTTATTCATATGTATAAAATATAAGTAGATGAATTAATATATTATTGACATGATGGGTCGCAGCAGCGCATGGAGTATTTGCTAAAAACTGGTCATTTATCTGATTGCAGTTTCGTCGTCTATGACGACGAAGGCGAGAAGATTGTGTTGTCAGGACTTTTAAAAACAAAAATGAAATTTTATTTTAGTGTTTCACCGGTTTATGAGCGCATGCTTGAGGGTGACTTTGTAGAGTTATGACATGTATAGAGTTTGCATAGTTATACAAATATTTTTTTATTAGTTCGCAGAATGTAAATATCTGTTATAACATCTTCATTCGATTTGTTAGCTTACGACTTTTACTACGGCGGTTATTAGTGAATATTTATTATGCAAGAAGACAATTACCCGACAAACGTTGATTAATGAATTTCGATTTTAAAAGGCAAGGAATGATATGAAAATAATTGTTAACCCAATATGACATTTCTCCCGCACATCACGATGGCGCAGGTCGCAGAGATCCAGTCCACAACGCACCATGAAAAAACAGAAACAAAATGCAATGTTGTCTTAAATATCGCCCCAAGTAAAATGATTGCGATAACAACAAAACCAGTAGGTGGGTTGGCAAATACAATACAACAGAAGAGCGACAACCACCAAGCAGCTGATTGTACAGTGATTGTTAGAATATCCCCTAGAACATCCCCTACGAAAAAAAAAATTCACAAAACAGTAAGCTTTGCAGATATTTAGTTTTACAGAAAACCCTATTAAACTCTTAAAAACATACATTTCAAAACGATTTTTTGTCAGATTTGAACATTAAAGTATTTGCTCAACAGTCTCTCTGGAAGGCAAATGTCTGAATCGTGTGGCCTTATTTGAATTTTCAATTCACTTTTTATTTTGTTTTTATTTTTTTACTTTTTTTTAATTTGAAACTTCTTTTGTAGTTCGTAAATTGCGGCGTTTATAAAAATGGAAGACACCGAAACGAACTGGCAGGATAAACAGTAAGTCGACACAAAATAGGATACATATATAATTAAATGTTTTATTTAAGTGATAGGCCGCAGCAGCGCATGGACTATTTGCTAAAAACTGGTCATTTATCCGATTGCAGTTTCGTCGTCTATGACGACGATGGCGAGAAGATTGTGTTGAAGTGCCATAAATTTGTGCTTATGAGGCAAGTATTTTATGTTAAAACAGATGTCAGTATTTTTAAAAACAAAAATGAAATTACATTTTAGTGTTTCACCGGTTTTTGAGCGCATGTTTGAGGGTGACTTTGAGGAGTCAAAGATGGCCGACAATATCGTGCTAGACGATGTATCAGGATCGGATTTTCAAAAGTTTATTTCTTATTTGTATTGGCACGACAATCAGAAGCTAAATTCTTATGAGTTGGAGACGATACAATCGCTAATTTATTTAAGCAAGAAGTTTATGATTTCCTTTATGACTACCAAATGCATAAATTCCATCAAGCAAAGATTGTCCAACAGTTTGGATCCGGCTACCACAGTAGATTTATTCGAATATGCTCACGAGATTGATGATAAGGATCTGATTGACTCTATAAGATTGGTTGGTATTATATTGTGTCCTATTATGTACTACTGAATTAACAAATTAACTTAAAACTTGCAGAAATTTCATGCGGTCCCAACGAGATATATTAATACGGCTGCTGTCTTTGAACTTAGTTCTGATAGATTCTCAACATTTATTCATGAATTTAGTGGCAAGCTGGAAGAAAAGCTGCGCTTTGAAGTAATAGACCGATACTGCCAAATACACGGATTGGGATTAACTGTCACAAAGAATGAAGAAGAGTTAACTGTGAGAAATGATGAAGAACAATTAACCGTCGCAAACAATCACGAAGGGAAAACAATATCGTTATTAAAAGACAGCACTGCAGAAAAGAAGAACGAAAATGAAAGCATGATTGAGGCACAATGTGACGATAAACATTCTGATCAAAATGAACAGATTATCACAAATCAACTAGAAGAGAAAAACATGCAGTTCATTAACGATTTAATGAAAGAGATAAAATTTACATCAATGACTTCTTATGATTTTATTGCTGGACCAGGTGCCTCTAATTTATTGACCGTTGAAAGGAAGTATGAAATACTCTCAGCAATTTGCATTGCCCACTACAAAAGAAATAATATGTTCGGTAGATGTTAAAATGAAAATGCCACGAGTCGTTATCTCACGTTTTGTTTATTTAGTACGTTTTTAGATTTATTGGTCAAAACGATACATAAGTTTCAAATACAAATGTATAGAGTTTGCATAGTTATAAAATTATATTTTTATTGGTTCGCAGAATGTAAATATTTGTTATAACAAATTTATTCAATTTACGACGTTTACCAAAAGGGTATTCGTTTATTATTGAATATTGCTTATGCTAGAAGACACTTGGACGGCAAACGTTGCTTGATGAGTTTCGATTTTAAAAGGCAAGGATATTTTTTTTTTGTCAAGGAATGATATGAAATTTGAAAATTATTGTTAATTAAATGTGGTAGACACTTTGTACTAAATAATGAAATAGATGGACGAATAAAAACATTGAATATCAAGGGGCTGGTGAAATGTTAGTAGGGATTCAAAAATTCAGCTTATAGTTACTATGGTTAGTTAGTGGATGTGAATGTTTATAAAACTTAATTTCCTACATTGCTGTGCTGGCATTGACAGAAGACTAGGCATAGCTAATCTCATGCTCGTAGGTCTTCTCTCGCATATCATGATTGTCGGGAAGCGCATGATGGCGCAGGCCGCAGAGACGCGGACCCCAACGCAGCATGACGATAATGACGCCAATAACGAACAGTGCCACTGCAGCAACTGCGGGAGATAGAAAATATAATGCCATGTTGTCTTAAATGTCGCTCTCGCGCTTTTGCAGCTGGAGGTATTCTTCGCGCTGGCGTTGCTGATGCAATGTGCGACCTTCAGGGCGCGGTGGACGCTGCTGCTGGTGTATTGGTTCTAAATCGTCGACGTTTATCACAACTTCGTCGGGGAACACTTGCTGATGTGTAGTGGGCTGCAAAAAATAAACCATAACGTAACTTCGATTATTTTATTTATAAGACTGTGATTCTTACATGGAATCGATTAAAGTAGGAGGCGTCCTTGAGCTCAGTGAAATCTAAAGGCGATTGTTTGTGGGGTGTGGAGGACCAAATGGAAACCAGCCAGCGGTTCCCTGTATGCCTATCTTGCCAGTACTTGCGATGCTTGGAACAGCAGCCCAAGATGATATTTAGTATAATTATGGACCCGAGTACAACGGTGCAAATGGCTATAGTCACATAAAACGGCGTATAACTGCCGTAAATATGTCCAGTAAAATATGGATTGTTAATGTACGCCGTGCGCTCGTCTTCGATTGTGGACATAGTCCCACAAAATCTCAATTAATTGAATGACAAGTGTAATGGAAAATGAGCCGTTGACCGTCACTCACTGTCTTTTTATTATTTTACTTAATTAGGCAGTCACTGTTCTTGCAACGTAGTTTTATTTTCTGTAATCAAAAGTAAATAATAAGAAGAGCGCTTGTTGATGAGGAGTAAAGTGCTTTCAACCCCCCAAGAGTAGTGCTCAAAACTTCAATCACATTGGGCGTGGCGTCGTCAACAACGGCGTTGCGTTTTTGATGATGCACGTTTTGTAATTGAACTTTCCTTATGCTTACCATTTGCGGATTAATGAGAGCGAAATGTTATTTCGATTTGCAGCACTTTAATGTTAATATTTGAGCACTTTAAGTGCATTGAAAACTGCAAGTTTAATTTAATATTTATTTTGAAGTTGACAAAATG